>JAAGKR010002350.1:0-95000 GCA_011419295.1 Clarias macrocephalus
ACACAGTCCTGGTGGTGTGAGGCAACACTGCAACCACTAAGCAGTGGATATAAAGCCATGTAAGAAATACATTTGGTGATATTATTCAGAAAATGAGCTTTATTAATATATCACAGAAATATAATTTAAATATACATGTAGATTGTAAATATATATCATATACAGTATGTCTTACCTTACTTTATGACTCTTCCGGCCATTGATATTGACTTCTTTTGTTTATGAAAAGACTCAATTAGCAAGTTCTGTTGAGCATGCAAATATATATATTTAGGACTCATTCAGGAAATTCTGCTAATGTTATAAATGGAAGCATAAATACAAATTATTTGCCAAGAGTGAATTCTGATCTACAGAAGAGAGTAAAAACAAGCTCTTACTTGACCACTAGAGGGTAGACAAGTACCAGGAGGTGTGAGGGTAAAAAAAAAAAAAAAAAAAAAAAATCACTTCTCAGCTAAATGCTGACCAAAATAACTAAGCACCTTAAAGATAAAAGACAAAAGGAAGTGCGTGTCTTGTAAAGGCACATCAAGAAAATAATCTGAGTTTGATAGAGTCAGGTGTTCTGGGCCAATATGCCAATATGGATAAGTATGTCAAGTGTCAGAATGGAATCCGATTTGTTTCCAATCATTTTTGCCATTTGCTTCACAGGTATACATGTACAGAATACCCATCCCCCCACCCCAACCCCTCCCCCCTCCCCCTCAGGACCACCTTGTTTCCTGTGCACAGAGCCATTTTCTGAAGGAGACTTCTTTTACAGTGAGCTCTTCGAGGAGCCTCTGAACTCCATGTGAACAGCCACCCAAGTAGACAAAACAGCTGTAAGTGCTGTGTTAACAAGGATCAGCGGATTTCATTGGGGCAAAACAGACAAATCTCCTGGCTGACCTGCTCTCGCTGAGTGATGAGGGACACATTGGTCTTAGCAAGGTTGAGCGAGTATTGCCAGTGAATGAGTTATCAGCACAGGTGTGGAGCACAAAGCCTGCAGCTCTCAGCTGGATGACTGGCAACATTGATGGTCATTGTGTGGTCAAGATAAAGTGAGGCAAGAAAAACTACTCACATAGATAGCGCAGCGTTTCATATTAAAAGGTGGTTAAATCCCACCAGGTTTCCTCCTGGTACTTCGGTTTCCTCCCACAGTCCAAAGACATTTGGCATTCCCAAATTGCCTGTAGTGCGCGAATGAGTGTGTGAGTGAGTGTACAGTATGTGTGTGTCCTGCGATGGATTGGCATCCTGTCCAGGGTGTACCCTGCCTCTTGCACTAAGTCTCCTGAGATCCAAAGCTCCAGACTCCCCACGATCATGAATACAGGATAAAGCGGTATAGATGATGAGTGAGTGACTGAGTGAGTAAATCCCACCATAAACCTGAGTCCTAAAGGAAGGTAGGACATACTGTATATGATACAGTATATATTTAAAATCTATATCTAAATTATATTTCTGTGATATATTAATAGGGCTCATTGACTCATTTTCCAATTAATGACTTGTATATTGTTGTTGCTGATGCAACCCTTTCCATTTTCATCTGGGTTTGGAACTGGTACTAAAGGAGCCCTGCAACCCAGTGACTGTGACTGTGACATAACATAAACCTGGACTACTGAGCCATTAATGCCCTAACCACATTCATATAAAAATGTTTGTAATTAAACTGCAACCTGGAGTTTGCATGTTCTCCTCATGCTTGGTGTGTTCCTCCGGGTAATCTGGTTTCCTCCCACAGTCCAAAGAAGAGCAAAGTAGGTTGATTGGCATTTTTAAAGTTCCCCATTGTGTATAGTGATTGTGTGTGGTGTGTTAGTGTGGGTCCATGTTTCCTTTGATGAGTTGGCATCTGATTTAGGGTGTGATCGGTGAAATATGTAGAAATGGATAAGAATGGATATTTGGATGGAATATGCAATCCTTGATGATGTCCAAGATTTATTTAGTAATATTTTATTTGAATGACTTTTTAAAGTTGAAAAACGTCTTTCATCAATATGATATCATTTTTGAAAGTTAATGGTTGTTCGAAGCACCAGTGCAAATCTCTAAAAAGCAGTGTTTTGTTCCTTTGCTCTATCCAGCTCTCTCGTAACATTATGTGTACAGATATGGTTCAAAAGCTGCATATTTTATTCAAATACCACTGTGTATGTATTTTACTGTGAATGTATTTTTTATTCTAATACCAGTAATGTCATTGTGTGTCATCTTGTGGATTGATAACTAGCCAAGTCATAGCAGCTTAACACAATTATTTTGTATAACGGTATTTTATTCTGAGAATTTGAGTCCAGCGTTTGCTGTATCCACTATTTTGACTTTTTTAATGTATTTTTTAAATTATTATTAATATCAGTTTGAACACTTCTGGGAAATGTTGAATAATCGAGAAATATGTCTCTTTTTTTTTGTTTTTTTTTTGTTATTAGGAGCTAACAGCAAAACCTGACTGTTATCACTTGTGTTTAACATCATCACAATTTTTTCCCTATCATTGTCACTTCACATTTGCCTGTGACATCTGCATCTCACAGGAATCACTAAAATCCAAAATCAATAAACCAACAAATTAGCACCGGATTCAATAGTCACTCTGCATGGGTTTTGACATAAACATTAAATGATTGTAATTGACTCCATTTATCTTAGTATACGCAATGTACTATACTCAGTGATGCTTGAAAAGTGTGTGATTAACACTGTACCCTCCTTGAAGCTCTTCGCATATGTAACAGTGACAACACGCTGTCACACTAACACATGTAGAAGCTAAAATCACATACAGTACATGACAGACAGTATAGATATATAACTATTAGACTCAAGAGAAAAGGGAAAGTCACAACAGTCTCTCTCTCTCTCTCTCTCTCTCTCTCTCTCTCTCTCTCTCACACACACACACACACACACACACACTGATGAAATACTGGCACAGCGTGACAAGTGACATTTCCCGCACTGTGACTCAGCACTCTGTCGAGGCTAAAGCAATTAAAGGGGAGGAGGAGCAGTATGGCTCCCAGTGTCCAATTTTCAGCTGGGTGAGCTAGTGCAATTGACAAATGCGTTTTGTTTGGAGTATAGTAATTTTTTTTTCAACGTTAAAAAAACTTTAAAAACCTTGTTAGCTTAACTAACACAATTTACTCTGGAAATGCCATAAATGCCACTTTACAAGCAGAAGTATCCCAGTACAGTCATGTGTAAAAGTTAGTGGCCATTCTTTTATTTCTGTTTTTTTTTTCCTTCTGTTTTCATCATAAACATCATCTGATCATAGTGGGTCTTAGTATTAGGCAAATGCAACCTCAGATGAACTACACAGTGCCATTATTTATTTAACAAAAATAAAACCAAAAAGAAAAAAAAAAAAACAATACTAAGTACCCCGCAGTACAGCTTCCACAGGATTTAGGAAAGTAAGTTGCAGGTAGCTGCTGCTAATCATCAGTCCATGATAATTCATCATCAGCAGGTGTGTAGACCTCTATGAACGCAGAAGTTTTGGCAGTTTGCTGGTCTCGGTCATTTAGGTTTGGGTTAACACAATGCCAAGAGGAAAAGGCATTAGCACTGGTCTTAAAGAAACAATTATCGGACAAGGGTGGATCTACAAACTATTGAATCAGGAATGTACTTAGTATTACCTGCATGTTTTTTTTTTTGTTTTACTTTTGGCTATATTTTTGTTAAATAATTAGTGATACAGTGAAAAATTTTATATATTTTTAATAATACTAATACTAAATAATCTGAATATTAGGCAAACTGGACCAGCCAGCCTGTTTGGTCCAATCCCAAACAAAAGCCAATGTAACACAAATCAACTGAAAAAGCAAATGCTGTCCATGATAGAAAGGTGCCAAAACACTCAGTGCGTCACAGCTTGCTTAGCAGGCAAAGGATGCAAGTTTGTTGATCTGGCCGCCAAATTCTCCAGGTCTCAGTCTGACCGAGCATCCATGGAATGCACCGGACAAACAAGTCTGATCAAAATGGTCTGCCGCTAACCTCCTGATACCAGACACCAAAGCACATCCCCCAAAGGACTTGTGAAATAATGCCCCGAGGAGGTAGCACTGACCCCGTGGCACAAGGGGAAAGCCACACAATATTGGTTTTAATTTTTTGTTTTTTACACTATTGTTATGGCTGATTAGTATACCTAAATTATTAATTTAGCAAATGAAGAGTGACAAAACTTGCAAACAGCTCAACAAAGCACTTTGAATCTGCAAGGATGAATAGAATGGAAGACAAAAGTCAAATTTTGCTTCATACAAGTGCTAGACTGGTCTTCGTGTTAAATAAAGGTCAATTTTAGACTTTCATACATGAAATGTTTAACAAATGACAAGAAAAAGAGTCTACAACCCAAGCAGTGTTACAAAAAAAAGCAATAAAATAGTTCCTCAAGGGCTGTTTAAGGTGAGTGATTCTAATGTTCGCAGGGTTCCATGTGAAACTTTTACTGAAAGAGAAATTCTTGTAATGTTCTATAAAACCTTTAAGTTCTAAGAATGAAAAAAATTAATTAATTAATTAACTAACTAACTAACTAACTAATTAAAGAGTTTATTTTTTAGCACATGAGCTGAACACATTAACATGTATATAATGTCATATTAGCCAAATGGCATTTCTGAAGATGCCACTTGATATCACACATCACCTTGAAAAATTCTTTTTGTCATCATCATCCTCATCATCATCATCATTATTAAAAGCAACAACAAGGCAGCATGGTGGCCCAGTGGGTGTCGTTGCTGCCTCCACAGCTCCAGGCATGCAGCATGTTCTCCCTGTGTTTCTATGGGTTTCTTTCTGGTTCTCCAGTTTCCAACCACCCTCCAGAAACCAGTAGGTGGGTTGGCTATGCTAAATTGGCCCATGGTGTGAGCCAGTATTTGCATTGTGTTCCATCAAGGGTCAATTCCTTGTGGCTCTGAATACACCACAACCTTGACCATGATAAAGCATTTGCTGAGGATGAATAACAATATGAACATTTTCCATACTTTCTTTTAAGCCTTTTTAAAATATAAACAAACAAATAAATAAATAAATATACAGTATGTTTGTGTTTTTCACCCATGTTAGTTCTCCTCAGGCTTGCTCATTTAAAAAACTTTCACTGTGTATAAACAGGCTGCCTCATGATTCAACATGATTATACTGATCTTCTGTGCACACTTAAAAATAAATAAAGATTTTTTTTTTAAAAAGCAGTCTCTATAGTGATCAGTTACAGTATTTTTCACAGTGGACCAAGCCTCCTCCCTCTTTGCTGTCCACGGTCGTAATTTATGGGAATGCAGTTGCTTCAGTTTACTGAGTGCTTCATGAAAATCAAATGTGACACCCCATCTCAAATGGAGAGAAAATTACTAGCCCCTGATTGGTAATAACCTGAGGCTTGTGAGACAGTCTCTGTGAGAGGAGCTCCAGACAGCGTGTCCAAACAAATAAAGAGTGACGTGCACTGGCACTTAACTGGATAAATTAGTGTTGGGGTTTGCTTATTGATCAAAACAAGCCCTTTCAGGATCCCAGCAGGAGAGAACAGATTGGCTGATTTTTGGCAGGGCTGCTGGAGTTGGCAGAAATGGTGGCATTTTTCAACAATCTTGGGGCACAATGGATAATTATATTTTTGTGCCAATTCGGGGCGTCTTCTCTGAACAGGAGTGTAGGAGAATTCCAGACAAGGGTGGCATTTCCTGAACTGGCTAGAAAATTTGGGGACATTGTGGAGCGGTAACCTTAATGCACATCAAGGTCAACCAAGGTCCCACTGGAAGTCTTTCATGAGGTAGTAAAACACACACACACACACACACACACACACACACACACACACACACACACACACACACACACACACACACACACACACACACACACACACATATATTGTACTGTATATACTATAACCATTTGATTTCTGTTACGAAATTTTTATGTTTCAAACATATGGGGCAAGTATAGATTGTATACCAAAAAAAGATGCTGAGGAAGAGTTCTGTTAACTTTTTTTTTATCTAGTCCTGCTTGACTTTATAGTATAATATGTGGAAAGAGTGTAATAGGAAAGCAGATAAGGTGCAAGTTGGGCACTCAGAGTAAAAAACGAATGAATAGATCACAGTGACGTTTGCTGTAATTGATGGTCAGTGTCAAGTGAGCTTAACTGAAACATCCTCAGTCAGTTTCACCGTAGTCAGGATTTCATGCTTGCAGCACCAAACAAAGAACATCATACATGTACACTATCATACCTTCCAGCAGATTCCATGAAAAATGATTGCTGTAGTTCTGTGGTCAGCCTTGGACTTTCATCTGATGCATCACCAGCTTGAGGCTCCAGATGTCCTCAATTCATTACGAGGCAAAGCAGCCCAGTTGTTGCCTGGCAGCAATGAGCTTTTCCACATCAGCTCTTCTGCTGTGTGAAGGAGCCGATCAGACAAGGAGGCGAGTTGAAGGTCTGCTGTTTGTCATCCGGGGGTTAGTTGGGGGCAGAACTGGCTTTGATCCAAGTTGGCAGGAAAGCCCTAATGCCCTTTTATCATATATTTTTTTTAAAACTGTCTATCATATGTATATATAATGTGTGTATATTTTCTCATGTTCTGTGGATCCCTGTTCCGTTCAGTATTATTTGCAACGAGCTTCACCGAACTTGGCACTAACCAATGTTTGAAATAGTCGCCGTGTTTTATTTACCAGCGGTGATTAATTGTACATTTCGAAAACATGTAAGTAATGAGATTTCTTTCAAGACCGGGCCAAACTACTGTTTAATGTAGACCATGAAGACCGGCACAGCCAGCCTCAGCCCATTACATAAAGTAACACAGCAGAGTAACTCTCTTTTCATTTGTTTCCAATTAGTTCAGAGGAAATCAGATGAATTCACACTGAGGTTCTAATCGTTACTGCCAACTGCTGAATCCAAGATTTAATGACTTTTAAATTTACTCTAAATTTAACTTGACTTTCCATTCATATGGTTTGTCACTTAGTTTAAACTGAAAAAAAAAAAAAAATCCACTATTTTACTCTTGGAATAAGTTATCATAGCTGAGGCCAGTGATCATTTAGTCTTAGCTTATTTATATATTCTCAAACTACATCCAAAAAAGTAATTTTGTGGATTTTAATATCAAGTGTCTTTTCTCCTCTCATCTAAAAATTCAAGAAATCGCATGAATACAAATGTAACAAATAAGTGCTCTTATGTGGATAATAAAGTTCTATAGGTTTTTTAGAGGTTGATTTTGAAAGCCTGGGCCATGCAGCTTTACCCAGCCTGTCCGTCTGAATGTGTGTTTTTTCCCTCAGTGTGTGTGTGTCTTTCTCTCTCAGGCCCCCACCTTTCCTCCTTTGAGAAGGATTTAGCGACTGAAGCATTGTGTGTGTGTGAGGGAGAGTGTCTGGGCACTCACACACTAACACAGACTGGTGGGCTGGTTGGAGGGTCACGGGTCACTGACCCACCCAGCTCCGTGAGGGAGAACAAAGCCTCAGTCAGGCCAATCAAAGAGCAGGTTGGCTCTGGGCTTCACTCCAAGAGTCCGGGCCCACATTGAGGGTACCGGGGGTCCGGGCCCAAACATGTGAAAGAGACGGGGGCTCGTAAGAAACAATCAAATCCCCAGCCGTCTGGAGGGCCAGTTATGTCAAAACCGTCTATCCTCCTCCATTCTGTTCCCTTCACGAAGCTGGAACGAAGATCTCCCTCCTTCTCGCCAACATCCCTCCCTTCAGCTTCGCCCATCACTTTGAAGTCTGCTTTCTTTTGTTCTTTACATAACTCAAGCTGATGTTTTTGAAAAAGCTAATTTGTATGCATTTCCAATGACATGGCTGCCACCCAGAATTCTTCACAAAGGTCTGGCAGAGAGGTGAGCGATTGAAGAAAGGGCCCGGAGACAACTTGGCGAAAACATGGCGACGGACCTTTGAATTATTGTCGCTGTGCAAAATCGGAGAATAACGGATTTAGCGACTTCAAGATGAAATCACTCGGAGAATAGGAAGTTTGGGGAGGATTTTCTGGCTTTCTCTCTCAATTACGTTCTCTCCGAACCACTTATTCTCGAACACGATGCCCACGCAGAGAGAGAAGACAGATTAAAGGTGGACAAATATTTGAACTAGTTTTGTTCAGATTTAAATGAGGGCCTTTCAGAAAGGAAAGTGATATGAGGGCCCTGTTGTTACATTCTCTTCTGCAGACTCATTCATGGTCTTCAGCATTGAGGTTCAGTCTGATGGGAAATGGTAAAATCTTTTTGTGTCAAAGAATCTACAGTATAAAAAAAAATTTTTTTTGAAATGATTTAAAAATTGAAAGAACCCTTTTTTTTTCAGAATAAGTTATGCAGCTCAGAGCTACAAGAGTAAGAAAGACCAAAGAGAGCTTCCTTTTTTTCCCTTAAAAAGGTAACATTTTAAGCTTTTGTTCCCAGAGCACTGTGATGGTCTTTTTGGAAATGCTACCGAAGACTTTTCACCAACCTTCAGCTTTAATGACATACTTTAGGTGCATTTTTTTATGACTGCCGTCCAGAGGCTCTCACGAAGCCTTTCACTCGAAGCCTTGGCCTTGAGCCAGGATGATGATCAATGTTCTTGCTTCGCTTCTGTGTGAGCTCAGTGTGGAAGGTCTGTCTTTTTTTATTAG
This sequence comes from Clarias macrocephalus, assembly GCA_011419295.1. Classification (NCBI taxonomy): domain Eukaryota; kingdom Metazoa; phylum Chordata; class Actinopteri; order Siluriformes; family Clariidae; genus Clarias; species Clarias macrocephalus. The sequence continues at coordinate 8,702 of JAAGKR010002350.1, forward strand.
AGGAAATGGCATTTGGAGGCTCAAACAGGATGTCCCGCTGTTGGCCCTGACTGTGAACCAGCCGTCCCCCCGCTCCCTTCCCCCCACCGGCACCCCTGCAATGTGAGATGGCTTAAGTTAATCCAGGATCCCAAAACTTGTGCAGCCTTCTTTTTTTTTTTTTCTTTTTTTTTTTTCTTCCTCTTGTTCGTGCTCATTTGGAGACCAGCGTGAAAGAAGTCGAGGAAACAATGCTTTTCCTGTGGTGTATCTCTGACCACGGATAGACTGTCTGAGGGTTGAGCTGTCTGAAGTTTTGACCATGAATTTGGGCTGCTGTGTCTCGCTCTGCTCCAATAAGGGATTTATTTCTCAAAACCTTTTTGTTTTTTTTTTTTTTGCTATAGAATATAACATACTATGAGAACAGACAGTGTATCAATAGAAAGTGTATAGGTTTCTCCAGAATGTGATAACTAAATGGTTTTCAAAAAAAAAAAAAAGCAGTTCAATGTGGTCTTGCTTGAGAACATTTTATTCCTTTCTTTATCCGTTGTGTGAAAGTGTTTTTGGCTTTACGTCTTTGAACAAAAGCAGGGGTTTAACTTTCTGTGGCTCTCATAATTGGCTCTCGGTGGAGATTTATGATGTAATGAACAGGTGTTGGGTGGGAGGGACAGTGTGACAGGCATTATAAAGAACCAGGCTCTCCCTTACATACACACACACACACACACACACACACACACACACACACACACACACACACACACACACACACACACACACACACACCGTTTAGATTTTTGCTTTCTTAATGAGAACCTTCAGATGACAATTATTACTGTTGGTAATTAATATGAAGCCTAAAAACTTTTTTTTTTCAAAATCTTTTTGGTGTTTTCATATAAATAAGTACACATAATTACACACGTGTCTACAAATAACTACACACACGTGTCTTACTGTCCTTGTGAGGACCATCCTTTGACAGACTAATTATGAAAACAGCTAATTGATGTCATACAAAATGGAATCTAAATGTTAACATGTTACTTAATCTTAACATCAGTGTGTTAAAGGAAATATTTTATATAAAAATTGATAAAAAAAAAAGAATAATATGCTGCAATTGTTGCTTAAAGGGAAAAAAGCCGGTCCATAAGCCAAATATCCTCAAAAAGGTCTATCTCTATGTATCTCAGACACACTTGTTCAGTATAGTCTCATGGTAAGGTTCATGCTTGATATTTGCAGATAGGCTTAATAATCCAGTTTGTCACGCAAGATTAGTGCATTATATATGTTTCACTTGTAAATGATATGTTTCACAGTTTCAGAATTCTAAACAGCATGAATCCTAAAAAAAAAAAAAGAAAAAGAAAAAAAGACTGCTTCACTGCACTGTTTCATGTAACCTCAAATGAATGAAGAAATATGCAAGCGGATGAAAGAAATCTAGACAGAAAGACAGACTTGAGGTCTTAAGTCTACTGTATAGTTACTATAATAAAGAAAAGAAAGAGTCAGTTCTTAGAATAAATGATAAAAAGTGACATGATTCTTGAGTTAAATTCTTGAGTTAAATATATACTGCATATAAGCAGTAAAAAAGATAGATCTGGCAACGTTTTTTTCTTCCATGTTCTTCAGAGATATGATGCAGTTATAGTGCTAATACAGTCCATTCAGCTCATAATATAAGTAGATCTTGGACCAGATTCCATTTCTCTCTTCCCATTACTGTCTTGCAATCAAGAACTGAGCTACTAATCTGCCTAGATTCCTTTGCGTTGATCGTTCTTTAGTACCGCATGCCGGTTGTCTGACATGAGTGTGAAAGTTCATGTGGCTACAGATGGGCAGCAGTCCCGACACATGGCTCTGTGTTGACATTCAGCTGCTCGTGGTCTTTGTGGAATGGTGTTAAGCAAAAGGCTTAGTGGGAATGTTACAGATGCTCTCGCGCGTCCTATCTGCCATTCGAAGGCTGGGCAAAAGCGGCTGAGGGAAATAAAGCAAATAGGATCCGACATGAAAAATGCTTTTAAACATACTAGGCCATAAAATATCTCTTTCCTTATCATCAAAGCCAGTGTGATACAGGAAACTTTGTCATGTTTTGTGCCAAGTCGAATAAATCGTGGAATCCTAAAGACCTCCATAGTACTGCATCATGGCACGATCAATTGAAAATTCTACAGTACTATCATCTCGGCCTCACCTCCTTACCTTTATTGTACAGACATTTATAAAGACCTATTTCCACAAATATCTTTAGATGACAACATGCTCCTTAATACAGTAACTCGAGCATCTTCTAGAGTTCATCAGAGCTCCTTTGTTAGACCACCCACACTGTACCATAAAAAAAAAAACTCCACCACATGACCTGCAGTTCCATAGAGAGTAGGAAGGTTGTGTGATTTAATAAACTCTATTCATGAACTTTTACCCCTTTCAGAATTTATTTTACTGTATATTAGCACTGAGCTTTAAAACAAGTCTGGTGAAGAATATCAGTTTCTTCTTAAGTGAGACACGAGTGATGCTTTCCACTAGAACACCACTGCTAATGGACTGTATAAGCTCCACTAATGACTTAACCATCTTCACTGGCTGATACTGTTACAACACAAAGACATGCCACAGTAGATGTAGACTTGCAGAGTGCGGGGCTTTGATCGCAGCGCGGAGCTGAAATTCTCCATCAAAATGAACCAGACACTTCTTCATCAAATTTCGGTTGCTAATATTTTGTTTCTTTTCAGGTCACTATATCTCCAGCAGGTAATTAAGCGTCCAAGAACCAATGTGATGATTGATTACATCTTCTGTAGTTGCACAAACAATTTGGTCGCAGGTCTCCATCAATGAACAGTTGGTGATCTCAACACACTGGATTTCATTTGATCTAAAACACATTTCGTATTATAGATCGTAGATAACAGTTAAAGAAGAGATTTATTTATTGTCGCACTATCTGGCATCATCTAAATGAGGATGGGTTTTCTTTTTGTCTTTTTTTATGTCACCTCCAGTGTGTTCAATAGGGACAAACTTGTAATGATGTACGTGTATATAATTAGTTCAATATAAAACAAAAAATTATAGTAAAGTAATATTTATCAAATTTGGCCCTTTGTCCCTTAAACCATTCACTGTAACTCATTAAAGCAACTTTGGACAACTATTTAGATCCATAACTCCATAACCATTTGTCACAGAATCACCAGTCCAATTAACTAGGATTATTTAAGTCAATGATTATCAGTCAATCTAGGTGAATTAATAGAAACAACATTCAAACATGCACAGTTGTAAATTTTAAAGAGTTGTCTTTACTATACCTGAAAATTTGGATTGGCCATCACCAAGGTTACCAAAGTCTCATGAAATGTATAAGTGTTCATCAATAATGATGTAACAAAGACGTCTGTATTTCGGTATTTCTATGTTGGCGTATTGAGACCCAGCTGTGTGTGTGTATGAGTGTTGAACATTTTTCTGGATATTCAGAACAGGAAGTTTTAACTTTGTTTTACTAAGACAAGTGTGATAGGTGTGTTGCAGACCACACCCCCAAGGATCACCTGTGCTCTGTCACTTCACCACTAAGTGGCACTACACTGAAGTTTGTATGTTCATGAAATAATCTCCCTTACAAACAGTTCCCTTCATTTTCAGCCAGGACGGATCAGGTGCACTTGATCAAAGTTCCACATGACATCACAGTGCTTGGACCCCGTAATCACTGCTTGCAGGAACATCAGTCAGCTCTCATTGCGGTGAACTTGTACACAAGATACACATTGTTCTTCACACTAATCATTCTCATCATACACACTTTCTAGTCAATAACCAGACACTGATGCAGACTGTTTGGATGTTATATTAGGATAAAAAAAGTTCAGCTGGAATCAGGCCAGTACCTTCCAAGAAAGGAAAGATATTCAGATTTTATCACATATAAAGTTTATACACACCTATAAACATTATATAATGATAGCTAAACTAAAAGTTCTTTGGGTTGAGAAACTCAAATCAGGGAAATCCAGACAGGGAAAAAAAAAAAAAGTTTACAAGATTTGATTTCATTCAAAAACAAACACAATACAAAAATGCAATTATGAAAAATTCATACACTTCTTTTTTTTTTTTTTTTTCCTTTTTTTCTTTTCTTTTTTATACACACAGTGCCAATAATTCAGCCCCCTCCCAGTCTGGTTACACAAAAAAATCTGTAGCACTTACAGATGTATTCATTTCATTTCATTTAAAATAACCCATCTAAAGATACTGGTCTTGCCGTATGGCATAAGTCAACCATCAAGCCTACAGCTCAACTGTACAATCTGCCCACATCTAGCAATTGATCAAGCTGTAAACCTTAAGGAGGGGTAAAAACTAAAATAAAATTAAAAAATAAAAATAAAAAAAAAGACCCATAACCAGTTCCCACTGGTTTAGAGACGGCCAAAAAGCGATTGTGGTCCCTATGAAATAAATAACATCAACAGATTCAATAAGACAGCTTTCAACTGAGACACATTCTTACCATGTAAGCATATTTGGCCTTAAAATCGATCATTATTGTAGCCCAGTCCTGACCAGTACAAAAGGTGACATTCCTAAATTATTCCAATGATGGTACTGCATTCATGTGCAATCGCTTAAAAATAGTATTTGATCCTCACCGTGACATTTTCTCTCGTGACATTGCTTTCTCTGGAAACAGCAGTAAGACCAAGAATGGTGCGTTCCTCTAAAACCACAATTTCTACAGTGCCTTTAAATGTCCAAACAGTCTTATGTCACGGATAATTTGTTCTTCCATTCACACCAGATGCAATCGTTAGACTTGGTGAGCAAAATCTAACACTTCACCACCTTAAAACACCAATGACATGACTGTGCCCAAGTGCTTGCACAAGTTTAATATCATTTGCTTTTACACACACACACTTGAAACTCATACTCAATAAATAGACAATGGTGTAAGGCAGTGTTGAGACATGCATTCATCACAAAGAACAGAACCTAACATCATTCATTCATCGTAACAATATGCACACTGTTTTTTTTTCTTTCTTTTTTTTTTTCTCGTCGCTGTGTTTTTTTTTTTTTTTTTTTTTTTTTGGCGCATGAACTTATTCCCTTTTTTTTGGCAATGCTGGACTTTTCAAGGCTTTTCAGGTGAAGTCCTGGTGGACAGGAAGAATCTCACATCCATCTCTGAGGCACACAGAGAGAAGAAAGGAGCTCCAGGACCTCTTGATATGAAGCCGATTCCATAACAATGCCACAAGTTGATTGAGACAAAATCAGGAGGACAATCAGGAGGTCTGGTGTTCCTGCTCATGGCAGCCAGCTGCACACGTCTTCAAGATGTTCCAGAGGTTTCTAGGTAGCTCTGCAGCTTTCGAACCGTGGTTTTGTCCAAGGAGCAAAGGTCAAAGTCAAAGGTTGTGTTTGTGATGTGAAAATGTCCAGTTTCTTCAATGAGGTTTACGATCTGGAAGGGGGACATGAGGACAAAAGGATAAGCAACCCAAGCAAACGATAGGAATCAACACTGCAATTTTGTCCTCAATATATTAAACTTAGATTTTTGCATAACTAGATAAAACCAGGTTTCATGGGACGTTTGGTTGAATGAGTGGTTTTGTCTTCAATAAAAATGAGGAGCCCCTAATCTCCACATGATGCCATCTGAATGTACCACGAGAGATGGTACTTATTGGTACCAGCCGTGTTTCTTTACTTCGAAGGGATCACGCTAGCAAATTAAGGGCATGGGAGGTGAGTGAGGCAGAAGGGGTTTTTGCACAAATTTAACTGTTCAGTAATGGGACCCAAACCTGATCTCTTTCACACTACAAAGCCAGAGCCCATATGGAAAGAATTTATTGTCTCTATACTGAACTAGGGCCAGGAACAGAGAGACCCAGGGGTCTGTTATGACAACAATAAAGACAGAAGTCAGCTGCTTATGTGACCCAACTGCTGTCTGGATGGAGAAATTAGGCAGTTTGATTGATAATGGATTTATTTGACAGCTTCCAACCCCCTCAAAAAAAAAAAAAAAAAAAAAAAAAAAAAAATTATTTATGGGAGAGAAAAAAGATACAGATACTGTAACGTAAATTTGAAGATCATGATTTATTGAGGCATTAACCAAAATAAATGTCTGATAATCAAAGCTTTTTCATATACTGGACCATTAGAAACCTGTTAAACCATAAAATGGCAACAGCTTTTTTCTTCTTTTTCAGCAGTCCAGTTGATTATCAGTGTATCAAGGTTGAGGAGGTGGATTATCTGTTAAGGCTCCAAGGGATTGGCTTGATCTTGCACGATGCATATGCTTCCAATCTTTGTTTGGAAATCTCCCATGCTATCTCTTTATTCCAGCCAAACCTTGGTTGTCCGTTCAGTCATACAGTATCATGATGAACAACTTCGGGGGAGGAAAAAAAAAAAAAAAAAAAACCTGATCTGATGATAAAACAGTTTACGTTTAATGTTTCAGGTACTGTATGTATGCCTACTATCTGCTGTAAGGATGTTTCATATATTTGCTATCGATTTCATCCTTATTGCTCTGAGCTTAGGAAATGGAACGAATCCAATGAAATAATTTTGTTTTTAAAGAGAATTTTTCTTCTTACAACGCCCCAAAAGGATTCTTGACTATTATTTCCCATGAAGGTAAAAACAATACCTGCTGTAATATGTGCCTCTCTCTCAGTGCCATTAGTCTTCTATGGAGCTCCACCAGTTCATCCAAGTAGGCCTAAAACAATCCAACAAATGCCTTAATGACCAGCCAAACCCAATACACACATCAACCTTTATACTCCCACTTCATAACATAGTAGAACACTCTAGTGCTGATCATGCTGGAGATTATTATCATTATTGTTAGTATTATTATTCTAACAATCACCTTGTCACAGTCAATATTCTTGTTTTTCTCCACTTTTGTCTGCTTCATGGGACTCTTCACTTCTAAAATCTGTAAGAAAAGAGGATTATTCAATTTGTAACACTGGCATGAATTACACTGAGATTAAATAACAGTACCGAGACATTTTTCTAAATATAGGGAAAAGAATTTCAAGGTAGCCAAGGTATTTTATATACTGTACTACAACCATAGTGAAAGCAAATCGCTCCCAGGCACACGTGGGATCCCAGCAGGTCGACTTGTAAAGCAGCGGTAGCATATCTCAGTTAGGATATGGAGCTAGCACTCCGATCAAGAGTCTCTGATGGACTGCTCTGTGCTTGGACTGTATGTCTGAGTTACGGTAAATCAGTTAACACTTTCTTACAGACAGCCAAAGCACGTGAGTGCAATATTTTACAAGTAGTATAAAGCTTTGCAGATCATTTTTTGTTCGCGAGTGTTTAAAAGAAGTTTTACTTTTAAGATGATGTTTTAGTGTCAGGCTTCATCAATCACTTTTGATTTCTTTTGTTTAAACTTTAACTTTTTTTTTTTTTTTTACTTCCATAAATGATGTAATGTTTAGTAATAATATGTTCTGCAAGTCCGTCTTCATCATTGCATATTTTATAACTGTATCATAAAAACTTTACACTGGGAGATTTTCGTTTTACTTATCAGCCATGAGTTTCCTAAAATAGGACTGTCTATTAGGTCAATTAAAAACAAATTTGCGTCCAAACGCCGGTCTGCTCTTACCGGATTATTGCTGGCCTTCAGGAGGGGCGGGGCCTCGTTATGTGGGAGCGGTGAAGAGATGGAGCTATTCTCACTGTCACTACCGTCACTCAAACTCACCCTATGATCAGAAGAGAATGATTTACTGCATCCGTGTAACTGCTGTATCCAGGCTTTTGATATTTCGGACATTTACAGCTCATTTACTCAGACGAACCAAAATGGTTAAAAAGCACTTGAGTAATTAAACTTTATGCAGTTATAATGGGTTACCTTACAACAGTTTCGTTAAATTCACAATGTCTTTAAAACTCAAATAAAAAAAAGGATAGGTTAAATTCAACAAAACTATAAAAAAAATTAAAAAAAAAGAACAACAAAGGAATTCAATTTGTGAGCAAATCTGAGAAATGTCCACCTGCGATGGCGATGCGTCATGTGTGTGTGTAAGGGACGCTCCATGTCCGAGTCCATGTCGTTGTCATCTTCCTCCTCTGACTCGTCTTCATTGTCATCTGAGTGCAATTCTGGAATTATCGTCTGCAAAGGACCGAGCACTGAATGTGCACAACAGAGAGAACACTAAAAAAATCAACGCAGTCCATACGGTCAGATCCAGAATTATTGCCACCCCGGATAAAGACAGATATTAATAGAATGATATTGAAAATATCTTGTGCAGATAATTTGCCGAATCTCACAGATCACTTTTTTTTCCCTTGATGACTGTTAAATGTTTCATGTTCTCCTTGTGCTTGGTTTGTTTCCACCAGGTAATCCGGTTTCCTCCCACAGTCCAAGGACATGCAGGTTAGGCTAACTGACGTTCCCAAATTGCCTGTAGTGTGTGAAAGACAAGTGGCCTTCGAGCCGGCAACCCGACCCCTTAAGTAACGACCACAGAAATGATTAATCTCCTGATCTCCTGATCTCCAGGGTGGGGAGTATCAGTCTCTGCATGGCTCATGGACAGACCAAAATACCAAATAAAAAAAAGTGTGTGTGTGTGTGTGTGTGTGTGTGTGTGTGTGTGTATATATATATATATATATTATATATATATAGTAAGGGGCAAAATTACTGGTACCCCAGTAAAAAGGAAGAAGAAAAATGTCCCCTGGAAATTCTCATGAACAAAATGTAACTGAAAATCATCTGATCAACTTTATTATCTGTGCCTTTTGTTTTACTCATCTTTACCAAGGGTGACAATAATTCTGGAGCTGAATAAGTAACAGATACAGAACAATTCTTCTTTTTTTTTCTCTCCAGAAAAGTATCTCTCCCAAATTTACAGAACGTGTTGAAAGTTGAATATCCTGTTCAGTGTTTCTCGGACAACATCAATTCTAGCTACGTCCCTATTTGTCACTCTATAAATGCAAAACAATGATTGCACTCGATAAAAAGCTGCTTCAAAAGCACCACCTAATGGTTCCATGGTGCCATCATTAACTTAAAGACAAAAGCAGGAGCCTATAATGCATGATGCCAAATTGACTGCAAAGCAAGGAATTGTTATTAAAACCATTATTGAGCAATCTAAATAACACAGAAGGGTTTGGCTATATTAAATATTAAAAACTAAACGTAAAATGTTAGTGTTAAAATGCTACAGTATATGAAGCAAGACCAGGAGACTAGAATCCAGTTGAGGTTACCTTGTCTCTTGTGTGTAGGTCTGTATCCTGAACTTGAACTGGAGCTGGAGCTGGCAGGACTGGGCTGTTCTGACTGCAGGATAAAGTAAGAAAATATTAAAAAGAAGGAAATCTGGTAGAGTTACATTCATTCTTACACAACATGTGCTCTGTACGTCCCGGTCTAAAACTGCCTTTATAACTGTAAAACCCATAATTTATGCATGTTTTATGTACTGCAGCTAAAGTGCGACTGTGATCACGACATAAATAATGTCTTCTACAGTCTCACGACAGACCATCACACTGCCTCACACCCTGCAACGGAGCTTTAACAGCGCAAACCCGCGCTATTAGCTTCACTTTCCTCTCCATAGTGGAGGCTTTAATGGGTTCTAGTGGCAGTTCCACGGAGTAAATCAAGAACATGCACTAAGCCCCTTCCTAATGAAAGCTGATTTACGCGGCCCCTCAAGCAGTTTATGCACCAGACACACGCATACACTTTATTTAATTACCACTGGCACAGTTATTAATGATGATAAAAATTATGCTAGAACTAAATCTAAACTCAACCTTGAAAACTCAAAGAAAACCATAAATAATAATAATAATATTATTGTATAACAAAATACATATTAAACTCAAACACAACACGTTACTAGATGCATAAAAGTAATTTAGCCATCAACGAACCTTACATAAGTTCATTTATTAAAGTAATTAATAAACAAGATCTACTCAAGCACATTTACTCTCTCGAGGTCCTCATGACCTGGGACTGAAGTGCAGCAGTTCTAATCACACGACTGTACACATGTAGACGTTTTACACGGGACGTGGCTGTAGTGACTCACTTCCAAGTCCTTTACTGTAATTATATGAAAAAGCTGCAGCTTGAAAACATCAGGACGTTGAGAAATTTTTATTTGCATGAACCATGTAAGTAAGATGTAGTGATGTGTTTAAAACGTAGGACAGTCCATGTGTGAATGAAGCAGACTTCCCAATGTGGTCAAGATTAAAGACTCTGCATGCTGCTAATGGGAGAAATGTGACAGTTTTACTGGACAGGCTCCCACGGCTGCGGTATTTACAACACGAGTACACACACGCACGTACACACACACACGCAGTGCTTGTGCTCATACACAATTTCCCACGTACAAAAACAAACAAACAAAAAAAAAAAAACCACACACACACACACACACACACACACACACACACACACACACACACACACACACAGAGTACAAGATACAACATATAATTTCAGTAATAACCAGGAAAGTAAACCTTAATCCAGAGTTACATTGTTCTTAAGGAAATAATCAAAAATTTTTTCCTCATTTTGGCCTATATACATAATCGCAAACTATACCAAGATCACATGAGAGCTGTGAATCATCGATTTATCAGTTTGTTTCAATAAAATTTTTTGAAATTGTGATTTTTGATAGCGCTAAATTTTTATATCAAATTTGCCTCGAGTATTAATTAAAATGCAGTGGTACTGGTTTTGTTAATTGTTCAAAATGTCAGGTCTGATACAAAGTAATAAACTTTTTTCCCCCAAGCAAGTACTATGTACTTCTCCACACTCCAGTCCAGTAGGCGGCAGTTTTACAGCAACCTTATGAACTGAAAAAAAAAGATGACGCAATAATCTCACAAAACTCTAGTAGTTTCAGATGATGCAAGTGATTTATATTTTTGGCAAAAGTTATGAGATATTTTAAGGAATTCATACATTTTCAAACAATAACATTTGTGATTAATTGAAATAACTTAATGTGTGAATTGATTCTGAATCACAATAGAATCGATGCAGCTAACAGTGATGGGACGTTTGGATCATTTTAATGACTCGGTTCTTTGAATCTTGTTCATCAAAATGAATGAATCTTTTTTTTTTTGAGTCATTTAGTTCATTTCATTCTTTTGATCAGAAATAAAATTAAATGTTACATTTTCAATAAACAAACCCCCAACACGTCTACATATAGTATATATACAATTTTTGTTATCTGTTATCACCCAGATGAGGATGGGTTCCCTGTTGAGTCTGGTTCCTCTCAAGGTTTCTTCCTATTGCCATCACAGGGAGTTTTTCCTTGCCACTGTCGCCGTCACCCTTGGCTTGCTCATCAGGGACACTCATTATCTAGATACATTTTTCTTACACATATATACACTTCCATAAATTTTCTTTTCATTTCTGCGAAGCTGCTTTGAGACAATGACTATTGTTAAAAGCGCTATCGAAATAAAATTGAATTGAATTGACAGTATGACAGAATGATTAGTTCTTTGGTCAGGTTACTCTCATAGACGCTATGCAGTGCACTATACAGGAAATAGAATTGAGCGGTTCTTCTCACGAGTCCGAATCGTTCGTTCTTTTGAACCTACAGCACTGCATAGCATCTATGGGAGTCACGTGACAAAAGAACGAACGATTTTGACCAAAAGACTTGAGAGGTAACTACTCATTTCTGTTTCCTGTTTATAACCCGCGGAGGTTTTGCGATGCTTTGCACATGCGCGCCAAGTAGAAAATGAACCAATCACTCTCCACGACAACTCGTTCTTCTGATTCACATTAAAGACTCGTTCAAAAAGCACGAATCGTTCATGAACGACCCATCACTAGCAGCTAAGTTAGAGACAGAGTTACCAGTTCGCACACATCTAATTCCATGGTCTTTCCTGGTTTTTCTTTCTTTCTATATTTATAAAACAATTCTAAAGGCAACCAAAATGTGCAATAATCTCCTTTGAACAGTTGATAGTGAGATGTGTCTGCTACTCATGATCCGTAAAGCCTTTATAACAGCTCAAGCTGCAGCAGAGGTAAGTTTTGGTCTTGTTTTCCTGAGAAGGTCTTCATGAGAGCCAGTTTCACCATGGTGCTTGATGGGTTTCAAAATAACAAATGACTGTTGTTACTTAATTCCACATGTATTATTTCATATTTTTGAAAGTCCTAGTATTGGTCTGGAATGTAGGAAGAAAAAAAAACAACAACAACATTGAATTAGAAGGTGTGTCCAAACACCGCTGATGCTTGTATTCCAAAAATGAAATGTAACAAGGGTAAAAAAAAAAAAAAAAAAATACAAGGTTCCAACATTTAAAGCAATACATCAGTGTCCTACTTTTTAACAATTCCCCACAAAAGGTCAGCCAGAGTCATTTTCAAAATAGGGAGGCCTTTGGGTTTTTATACCAAGCTCTCTGATGTGTGTTGTTGCCGAAGCACTGTCGGCTTTGTGGAGGAATATTAAAGCAAGCTGCGGAGAGCACTGACGCAAACGAGATACATAAACAAGAGTCCGCAGACCTTCTGCTACGAAACCATGCTACACTGATGGCCGTGGATTATTGTAACAAATCAACCGCACATTAAAAGGAAGAACCCCCCTCCCCCTGACCCCCCCCCCCCACCACCCCCCCCCCCCCCAATTGTGGTCCAAACTCTCCACTTGGCCCAGTTTGGAGGGTTTTAAGTTTCACATTAAGTCCATCCTGCATTTCTTTGTGGCTTGTAACCCTCCGCTGAAAGGCCCCTCACAAAGCTCTGCACTCACACAGGAGAAGGAGGAGGAGGAACATGCTTTTAAAGAAGGGGGGGGGGGGGAGAGCATGAAAGTTCAGTGCAATACTATTAACTTAATTCCTGTTGGAGAACAGCCCAAGAGGGACTCTAAAGACGCCATTAAAGTTAATCTCAATTAATTTGTTTACATTCTTTTCTGATGAGCCCTCTGTGAAACAAAATAGGGTCTCTTGTAGGAAATGCAGTACAGAATTTACATGGCCCCTAAGCACAGCTGAGAGACTAACTGTCTAAAAGAAGCTTAACTCCTACTGCTTCCAAAAATCCTCGAGACAAAGCCACAGGGTAAACCCTAATTAAACACACACTAATCGAGAGGAACGGATTCTGATTTGGAGAAGGACCGCGTACTCCACCTCCACTAAAGCACCTACAGTACAGTACCATTCACACACATGGATGTCGAAAAGGTTTTATAGAGCACAACAGTAAACAGAGCACAGAGTGCATTACTGTTTACCAAGATGCTTGACACTGCTTCTATAAACTTCCATAAACAGAAAGCAGCGCAAGGAAGCATTTTCAACCCTGAGAAGAACCACAAGAGACAGAAATACCTTGAATATTGCAAAGTCCTTTGTGGTGCGTTAACTCCTAAGTGTACCAGCACACCAAGTTTGGATTAGGCTTGTGTGATGGAAAAACTGAATCGTCTTTAAATAAGATTACAGTGGCATTTACTCTGAATACATTTCATTTCCAGATCTTCCAATTTCATGCATCTTATGCAAGTTCCATCATTTAGCTCGGAGTGCAGCAGTACAAATAATTGCTCGAAAAGCGCAGTCATTTTCTTCCCATGGGAAACAGAAGACGAGCCAATCGATATGCATCTGGAATCTGAGCAGGTGTGTTGAACTGACACCACCTGGAACCACCCTGCCCCCCTCTCCCCAGCCTCACACACTCTCAGTACCTGGCTAACTATAAAAAAAATAAAAAATAAAAAACTATACATTAGGTCTGAAATATTTAAGCACAAAATGTGTATGTATGTATGTATGTATGTATGTATGTATGTATGTATGTATGTATGTATGTATGTATGTATGTATTTATATACACACACACACACACACAAACATATACACACATATGCAGTGCCATGATATTGCACTTCAAACCATCAGTGATCCACCCCCAGGCTTCACAGTCTGTGTGGTACGCTTCTTTGGGAAAGACAGTGAAGGTGGACTCATCAGAGAACAATACATGTTTCACATTGTCACAAGATTTTCGCTGCTGGCACGAGTGAAATCGATGTTTGACAGCTTCCTCTTGCGTCCACAGTTACTCCTGTTGGATGTGGTTGGTCCTTCTTGGTGGTATGCTGAAATTACGCTGGATACCGTGGCTCTTGATTTATCACAAAGACTTGCTGTCTTGGTCACAGATTTGTGACCAAGAATTTGTCCTCTTTTGAACTCTGATACGTCATAATTCGTTATAATTCGTTCCGGAAATGGGCTCGTGTTCCAAAACACTCGTAAACCAAACCATCATTTTACCATAAGAAATAAGGAAGACTCAAATTATTCGTTCCACAGCCCCAAAAATTAAATACATAAATCTATAAAATGAAAATAAAACAAATTAATCTGCACTTTACCTTTAAAAAAAGTACAAATAAATCCCGACAGATAAGTGTTTCCGTTGGTGCAAGCAGGCGCCGTGTGTGTGTGTAGAATTAGCCCCTTCCCTCGCCTCGTTTTACACAGCAACACTCCTCTTCCCTCTCCCCACCTCACTTTTTAAGTTTCACCACCCACACACACACACACACACACACACACACGAGACGCTGAAAGAATTCCGCAGTGCAAGAGTGACACTCGGTGTCAAAATAAGAGTTGCATGCGTGATACATGATACTCGGCGCTCGTAAACTAATACTTGCTCAGTTTCCGATTAAAAATGTATTTAAAAAATCTTTGCTCGGTTTGCGGAACACCACGTTACTCGCAATCCGAGGTTCCACTGTACAGCATTTAAACAACACAAATTAACTTCAAATACAAAAATGTAGCTTTTAACTTAAAATTAAATTAAACTTAAAGCTACATTTCTCCTGAGCAGCACGTACAGTAAAGACTGTTTAAGACTGTTGTCATCTACCATAATAATTATTTCTAAACAAACTTATTTAACTCCTTTCACATGGGAGGCAAAAAGAAGACATAAGTACACCCTGTACACCTCAAATGTCTTGAGCGTGTTTTGATCCACTGCGAGCACAGCACAGACAGCTTTTCATGAGCGTGTACAGCTTCTAGCGCAGGGACACGTGGCTTCTAATGGGCATGTTTTGAGACTGGTAACTCTACATGAACTTCTCCTCTGCAGCAACGTTTGGTCTTGCTTTTCCTGGGATGGTCTTCATGAGAGCCGGTTTCATCATGGTGCTTGATGGGTTTTGCAAATACACTTGACAATACTGTTCTTGCAAGAACTATTCCAGAACAGCTGTTCTTCGTGTCTTAAAATGACAACTGACTGTTATTGCTGTTACATCATTACCTAATTCCACATGTGTTATTTCATAGTTTAGAAATCTCCAGTATTGTTGCAAGTGAACCCACATTTTAGAGAGGTAGTGTGTTTTTTTTGTGTACTGTATATATATATATATATTGTGTGTGTGTGTGTGTGTATATATATAGTGTGTGTGTGTTGTGAAACTTAAAAAGTGAGGTGGGGAGAGGGAAGAGGAGTGTTGCTGTGTAAAACGTGGCGAGGGAAGGGGCTAATTCCACACACACACACACACACACACACACACACACACACACACACACACCCTTGTGAAAGTATTCGGATTCGGCTCCCTTGAACTTTGTGACCTTTTGCCACATTTCAGGGTTCAAACAAAGATATAAAACTGTAATTTTTCGTGAAGAATCAACAACAAGTGGGACACAATCATGAAATGGAACTAAATTTATTGGATATTTCAAACTTTTTTAACAAATAAAAAACTGAAAAATTGGGCGTGCAAAATTATTCAGCCCCCTTAAGTTAATACTTTGTAGCGCCACCTTTTGCTGCGATTACAGCTATAAGTCGCTTGGGGTATGTCTCTATCAGTTTTGCACATTGAGAGACATTTTTGCCCATTCCTCCTTGCAAAACAGCTTGAGCTCAGTGAGGTTGGATGGAGAGCGTTTGTGAACAGCAGTTTTCAGTTCTTTCCACAGATTCTCGATTGGATTCAGGTCTGGACTTTGACTTGGCCATTCTAACCTGGATATGTTTATTTGTGAACCATTCCATTGTAGATTTTGCTTTATGTTTTGGATCATTGCCTTGTTGGAAGACAAATCTCCGTCCCAGTCTCAGGTATTTTGCAGATTCCATCAGGTTTTCTTCCAGAATGGTCCTGTATTTGGCGCCAGCCATCTTCCCATCAATTTTAACAATCTTCCCTGTCCCTGCTGAAGAAAAGCAGGCCCAAACCATGATGCTGCCACCACCATGTTTGACAGTGGGGATGGTGTGTTCAGGGTGATGAGCTGTATTGCTTTTACGCCAAACATAACGCTTTGCATTGTTGCCAAAAAGTTCGATTTTGGTCTCATCTGACCAGAGCACCTTCTTCCACATGTTTGGTGTGTACTTTAAACTTCACTTTTTATGGATATCTTTAAGAATTTGCTTTCTTCTTGCCACTCTTCCAAGAAGGCCAGATTTGTGCAGTATACGACTGATTGTTGTCCTATGGACAGAGTCTCCCACCTCAGCTGTAGATCTCTGCAGTTCATCCAGAGTGATCATGGGCCTCTTGGCTGCATCTCTGATCAGTCTTCTCCTTGAGCTAAAAGTTTAGATGGACGGCCAGGTCTTGGTAGATTTGCAGTGGTCTGATACTTCCATTTCAATATTATCGCTAGCACAGTGCTCCTTGGGATGTTTAGAGCTTGGGAAATCTTTTTGTATCCAAATCCGGCTTTAAGCTTCTCCACAACAGAATCTCAGACCTGCCTGGTGTGTTCCTTGTTCTTCATGGTGCTCGCTGCGCTTTAAACGGACCTCTGAGACTATGACAGTGCAGGTGCATTTATACGGAGACTTGATTACACACAGGTGGATTCTATTTACCATCATTAGTCATTTGGGTCAACACTGGATCATTCAGAGATCCTCACTGAACTTCTAGAGAGTTTGCTGCACTGAAAGTAAAGGGGCTGAATAATTTTGCACGCCCAATTTTTCAGTTTTTTTTTGTTAAAAAAGTTTGAAATATCCAATAAATTTCGTTCCACTTCATGATTGTGTCCCACTTGTTGTTGATTGTTCACAAAAAATTACAGTTTTATATATCTTTATGTTTGAAGCCTGAAATGTGGCAAAAGGTCACAAAGTTCAAGGGGGCCGAATACTTTCACAAGGCACTGTATGCACAGTGTGTGTATATATTATTTTTTTTACATTGAATTATGCAATGATTAAATATAAATAAATAAATCAATCAATCAACACCCACCCCACCTTTTTTCGTTCCTATTCTGGATGGTTTTCAGTGATGTTTCAAAAATAGTCACTGGCATCAACACTGAAAAATGTGGGCCACATGAATATTAGACACTAATTTGTGAAATAATTTATTAGAAAATATACTTGAATTACTGTTCACTGCTAATCATCAAAGAATGATTTAAAATCGACAGTCCAGCTGAGTTTTTGCTTTTGCCGCTGCTGGCAAGCTGTTCCTGACTTAATCCTGAAATGGTGCTTTGGTTTTTTTTTTTTTTTTGTCCTTCTCGACAATTAAGTTGTTTATTGCAAATTAATTCTTTTCAAAATAGAGACTCTCGAACAGGGAAATCAATATCACACAAGCCTGATTACGCAAACTAGTCTTCTGTGATGTTAAATTCCCTGCTCGATATTCTCTATTATGAAAATAATTAATTTGCAATAAACAACTTAATTGTCCAGAACTGATGTTATTTCTCCTGGGGGGAGGGCACTGAAGGTTCCACATAGAACCCTACATCAAATGAAGGGGGTTAACGTGAACAAAGGAATGAAGGGGTTCTACTTGAATGACAAGAAGAAAAAAAAAATACTATCAAACCATCCAAAGAGCCCTCGACAGAGTTTTTAAGAGCTTATGGCCTCACTCAGAGCTCATTAAAGTTAACATCTTGCTACTATTCACAGAGATTTCCCCAGACGTCTAAAAACAAACTTCTAGTACACCACATCATTGTCTGGAAGAAAAAAAGGGTACAACATAGAACACTGTACTCTTTTAAAAGCTGAATTAAAAAAAGAAAAAGAAAAATCAATAAACCGGGAGATTTCCTGGCATCTGGTAGTGGCTCATGATTCACACTAAATACAAAAGATTTGAATGAGTTGAGAGGGAAAAAAAAAGAAAAAAGAAAGAAATTGATAGTGACACCACTGAGAGCAACACATGCTGCAAGATTTTCACTCAAAGCAAGCAGGGTGGTAAAGACACTTTTACCCCTTGCAGAGCCAGAGGGACCGCAAAGCAGTTCTTTGAAGTATCTTTACTATCTTTCTCTTTGTTATCCCCTTTTCCTTTTTCTCTTTCTACCTCTTTGCATTTTACTGCCTGTTTGTCCGTCTAGGAGCCTCGCTGACATCAAACGCATGGTCAGAGCGCCAGACTGTAAATCACTGAGCCTTTCTCGAGACCGACGGCCCCCAATCTAGAGACTAGTAAAAGCGCGGCCAGGGCAGCGCCGCACCCCTCCACCACTATAACCAGCGCAATCACTCATGTGCAAACACTGGGAAATCCTTAAGTACTGACATCTTCAGGTTTGTGAACAGGAGCTGGAGCAGAGGAGATCTCAAGCTGCTAGAGTGCGACCCTCACCGAGAGCCTTGCCTAGCTGTCACCCAAGCTTGAGTAACGGGCGAAGCAGTGGCTGAACTATAAAATGCTACATTACTTTTTTACAGCTAATGAAAAAGCAGCTTCCATCAAAACAAGTATGCCCTGTGGCCTCATGCGAGTCACCAAAATGAAGCCCCTAAACCAACAGAGACCTAAACAAACCGAACCTACAGTACGTGCTGAAAATCTTCATTCCATTCCATATTGTGACTATTTTATAATACTAAAAATAAATGTAAAAAATAAATCTGTTTGAAGTCTTCTTTTGCAAAGAGAAGGATTTTGGTTGAAACTGGGGCTACATAATTTGATTTCAAAAAAAAAAAAAAAAACTTATTGCATTTGTGATTTAAACTGCACAATTTCACCATAAAATGTAACTATTTCATATTCAAACACTTACCTAGGTTAACAGCAATAACAGTACAAATAAACAAACTCATTAAGAGGATATTTGCCATTATTTATTTAATAAAGAATATAACACTGGCTGCATTTCAGGTGAAGCTGTAACTTGTAATCTGCTGCCTACAACTGATTAAAAATCACCTGAAAATACCCCTTCAACCATTCATTCACCTTCTATACTGCTTATCCTATACAGGGTCATAGGGGGCCTGGAGCCTATGCCAGGAGACTTGGGGCATGAGGCTCGGTACAACCTGGAAAGGGTGCCAATCCATTGTAATGGGCAATTTGGGAAAATGGGATGCCAATCAATCTAACCTGCGTGTTTTTTTGGACTGTTGGTGAAAACCAGAATACCAGAAGGAAACCCACCAAGCACAGGGAGAACATGCAAACACCAATCACACAGGGAATCTAATCCTTGACCCTGAAGGTGTGAGGCCACTGCGCTAGCCAAAAAAAATTGAAAATTGATGTAAAAAATTTATTTTAAGCTATAGATTAGTTCATATACAGAGACACTGCTTGGTTAAAACTAACACATGAGGGGTGTGATGTAATTGATTGTGGAATTTTATCGATCTTTTGGTTGATCAATTATCAACTCCCTTTTTCAAACGTTCCAATGTTAAAAAATATATATTAAAAATAAATAAATAAGTCGAAAGATTCCTTAAAAATATACGCTGGCTTCGGCACAAACCGCAAAACCACATCTTCCGTGTTGGCGAGATTACTGCTGCTTCTTCTACTTTTTTTAATAGGAGGTTGGTGCAATACCCCCACCTACTGGACTGGAGCTTGGCGCAAAAAAAAAAAAAAATATATATATATATCTAATCACTTTGTATAAGACATGACAAAAAAACAAACAAACAAAAAAAAACAATAAAATCAACATTACTAGACACACAGAATTTCAATGCATATTAGATACATGTAGTTTTTAACCATTTAAAACCCATGAGAAAAACTGCTTGTGACAAATCACACAATTAACATGAATGTCAATGAACAGCAAATCAAACTGAACTGAAAACTGCAATCTCTCAAAAATATAATTGAATTAGATCAAAAGTCTGTCAATGACACAGTCCTGGACCATACTAATCGCTGTTTAGGAAAACAGACACGTCATCATTAACAGTAGCTAGGTAGCGCCTTGCTAATGCTACTCGCAGTTGTGCTGTGTACTGCAATTTTAGTTCAGAGTCGCATGAAGTTTTGTTTGTTAACTACATTAAAATTGTACCAACAGTCATTCAGGGCTGTACAGTAACTGTGAAAGTGAGGTTAACATTAATGCTTTCTGTGAGCTTTACAGTATATGCTCCGACAATGCTAACAAAAGACATGCTTTTATTGAGGATTCCATGTTTTTTTTAGTTTTTTTTTTTACTTTGTATAAGCATGCATCGAGATACCTTGCAACTTAAAAATGACTATTTACAAAGCACCACAAATGCAACATCACTTGGTTCCAGTGGTTTAAATAAAAAGAAGGGAATCTTGTTAATATAGCAAAATTTTTTTCATATTTGTTGTTCTGACAGTACCAAACACATGTGTATCAGGAAACACATCTGGTTTCAGCGACTTTGCTGGCTGCAGACTATATGCCTTGACTCTCCTAACTAAGCCAGGTACTACAACGGCTTGTTTCAATTAAGTTAACTGATCAAGTCGGTGAATTCTAATACACTACATTACTATGGGAGTGTCCGGTTTCTTTCATTTCTTCATAAATCACTCATAAAGTGCACCCATTAATAACGGGCAAGAACAAACTTCACAGTTACTGGCCAACATTTTTCCAGTAAACCGGCCCTTTCCCGTGCCAACTTCGTAAGTAACGGTTCTAATCCAAAATAACATGGCAGCGGCGAGTCACTTCACACCAGCTGACAACAGGCAAACTAGGGAAACCGTGAACAAAAGGTTCAATAGCCGTCACGCTGCACAGACGACCAGAACCATGCAGCTGTGCTGGGGCTTTACGAGCATCGCCTCAACTGTGGTGCCATAAATCTGCAATTGCTCTAAAACTGATGACTGGGCTGGTGCAGGGCCTTTGTCCCATTCACTTCCCAGTCACCAAAGAGCCCCTATATAGGAACGTCATAAACAGATTTAAGGGTACGTTTAAACCCTGCACCCCCCAAAAAAATCTACCTCTAATCACCATCCATCTGAGAATCTGACACAGCAGCCAGGCCAACGACTGAGGTGGTTAACACGGAATAAATTTAAAGAGCAGGGTAAGAAACCTGTCGCGTAAAAAATAATGATAAAAAAATATATATATTTGGCATGGGGACCCAATAATTAATGCAGTACAGTCCATTAGTTTGCATAAACTGAACTGAACAAGGCAAGAGGAAAATCACAATATTTTAATTAGCTGTGATATTTATGAATACACATAAAAGTTATATAGTTTATTTATTAAGCAGTGTATATTGAAGGAAAATCTACTTAGATTGTTGCAGATATCCAAGGTTTTATGGGGACGATTAAAATCACAATCATGAAGCAAAGGTTTTATATTTAATTTTCAATCCAGGTTAGCTATACTATACTAAGTGCAATCCCATGCATCATACAGTTTTTTTATTTTATTTAGTTGCTACACCGATTAAAATTTATCTATCAACCTATCTGTGCTGAAGTGTAAACTTCGGGCAAAAAAAAAAAAAAAAAAAAATTTATATATATATATATAAAGTGAATTTTTACTTCCTTCTATACTGGGGTATAAAAATAGCTGATTGACAGAGTAAATGCAATAGGAATAAAATTTGGAGAACCAGTGTAGATTTTTGGTAGTATATGTTCTTTAGTAAAGATCTAATTGTTACAATCAATCAATCAAATCTAAGTGCAGTCTACCTTCGACAATTTAACCAAAACTATGAAGAAAAAAAACAAAAACAAATCCTTGTCTTTCTGAGGTCTTGGCCCCATAGCTGTCAGACACTTACAGAGTTAAGTTGCTACATGCATAGAGTAGGAGTCAGGATTCCAGACTCTCAGACACAGCAATATGTGGACAGGAACACCTGGGATTTGTTAATCGTCATAAACACAGACGTGTCTTTCTTCCTTTCACTCGTTTTTTAAGGAGCGGGATTAAAGAACCTCGGCTATTCATTGCAGCCCTCCTCCGTGCTCCTTAGCTGCCATAAAACCATAAATCTCATCTCGCCACTTGCTTTAAAGCTAATAAACCAGGCCTCCCTTAGAGAGCCTCTTTCTTAAACAAAGTGAGAGGATATGGCAGTTGTGTGGCAGCTCCAGTGGATCGCTAATCCTGTTTCCTTCTTCTAGAAATCCTGAGATGCTATAGTGTTTGTGGGTTGATATGGAGGTACAAAGAGTTGCACTAAAACAATGTCAACCGGGAAGCTCTTCAGAAAGAGACCCGTGACTGCTTCATGAAAAGTACGGTTTGTCCTTGGGAATAAAACATGTGATCGATTATTTGATGCCACAAATAGTGCAAGATCATTTATTCACCCTTGTACTATTACAGACATGTACGCATAAATTAATGAAGTCAGTAGCGTGCATGTTAACCTGAAGGCACTTACTAAACCCTGCTCTGTACATTCTCAACAGTCTCTAACTTAATTTGACTTGATGAACAGCTCTTAAAATCCTCAAGCATCAAGACTTTCTTTAAACTGGCTCAGAGGTGGTAAAATACATTTCCCATGGCTTTCAGAATTGCAAAGCCCAAGGAACTACCACTTCACCCATCACAATTTGAAAAGATTTCAAAGAAAGAAGAAAAAAAAAATCAGAGGAACTGGGTTGTTTTGGTGCATCAACAAGATTTCAGCCTAGATTATCCTTAGACCCTAAAACTAGAGCATGAGAAAATGCCTTTGTTGCAGACTCTAAAACATTTCTGGAAGTCACATCAGGCATCTACTGTATCAAATCCTGAACAGGCCTGAGACTGATTTTTCGTCTCAAATGCAAATAAAATTCAATGCCGGTATTCGTCTCTTATGTAAATCACACTTGCATGAAACATTCAGAATCAAGGGTGGGTGTTGCACTCTCAGTGGAGCACCCAGAAATGAACTTTGGTGGGATGGAAATAAGTACATTTTGTACAATTAAACTGGTAAGCGTTAATCATCTACCATCAAACATCTTTACACTATGTAATAATAAACTCTATAGAATTTGATATCGGGTATCCCTGGTTCAGCTGGCATTGTGGTTTTAGTGCAATGTTTTTGCAGTATGCTGTCAGATTTTCTTCACTGGAATTTAGGTTCAAACCTGTTCCAGCATGACAATGCTACTGTGCACAAATGGAATGCACCAATTTCTTTCTTAGTTCACGAACACAGGGTTTACCAAGGTAGGTGTGGATGGAAGTGTCCTACACAGAGCCCTAACCTACAGAACATCTTTTAGATAAACTGGAGTGCCGACTGAGCACCAGGCCATTTTTAACGCACATCAATAATTTTCACAGCTATATTCCAGAATCTAGTAGAAATCCTTGAAAGAAGGGGGGGGGGGAATAAACTTTACAATGAGATGCTCAACAAACACATGGGTATGATGTTCAGAATTTTGTTGCAATTTTTGCATTTTTAACAAAAAACACCATTCAGGAAGAATGCACAAAGTATGACCCAGTGCTAGAAGAACTTTGGTCCTCAGGTTTCAACTGAACCCCAAGATAGCAAGAAGAAAAAAAGCAAGACGGAGTTAGAGGCATCAATCTCCCAAGTATGCATATCCTCCATTCACCTGAAAATGTCCAACAAAGAAGATACGAGACCAAGACTGGCATAAAAAAGCCAGACTGAAATAGGTGATCATCAGGACAAAGACCTTGCGTATTGGGAGTAATACTCTCTGGTCAAGCGAACCATTGCAGTATGGAGGTGGCAACATTATTTTCTGAAGTACTCTAGTCCCTTCTCCACAAAAAAAAAAAAAAAAAAAAGCCAGAATCAGATACAGAGGAAGGACGATTAGCTAGAAATACACCACCAGCAACACCAAAGCAAGCAAGGCATCATCTAGAAAGTTAAAACTTGGCTACAGCTGAGATCAGGACAATGAACCTTAGCATTAGAAAATTATTTATAAATTGAGATTCTTTTGTGTTACCAAAAGACCAAAATTGGCTGGTTTTCAGCTTGATCAGCCATGACCGGTGAGCAACTGATCAGCCTCATATTTAAAAAATTAATCGGTATTCTGTACCGAATGCACAAGCTTCCTTTTTTTTTTAATGCCGCTACATTACCAAAAATCTCAAGTGCTAAAAGCCGATCGGCTTTTTTCTCCAAACTCTAAGAACGGCTTACATACGCTTTCACTAGTTCCAAAGCACTGCAAGGTCAAATTTTCCTTGAAAATCTTGGGCTTCAGAAGACTTGCGTGCCCAAGTTAGAAGCCCCGCGCCCGCAGCCACTCGACCCGTGCGTTCATTCTCAAGTTGAGCTTAGAGATTTTGAAAGCATTTTAGGCGGTAATACATTACTGTTTCTTTCTAATCCTACAGGTGGTGCATTCTAAACTATTCAAACAATTTCATCTAGTACGGTAAGAGTGAATTATTAGCAAAGTTTGTTTAGGACTAATAAATCAATGCGGCTACCATAACAGCGAAACGTGTTGCTCAGTAAAAAGCGTTCAAGTATCGTTTAAGTTTGTTAGTGTTTAAGTAAGAAAAGTAATAAGCAATAGACAACAGCTGTTGACTAAAGCTAAGTTATAAAGTTAAACTACTTTTTTCAGGTTCAACGCCTTAAAATTGTGACAAACAAGAAAAAAAATGTACTATTGAATCAGGATATTTATAAAATTCTAATATTAAAAAGAACCCCAATCGGCACCTATGTATCATGATATCGTATTGGGTGGGCGCTGGCGATTTCCATCCCTACTAAGCATACCTTCAAAATAATTTTTGCTACAAAGTTAAAGTGAGGGCTAGACTATAGTTAAAGGGATTTGTTAACTAAACTGGAAACCAAATTCAAGCAATGAGGCCATCAAACCTAACTTCCATCAGTTCAATAGAAAGAGATGAGCAAAAATTCCAGCAAAGTATAGCGAGCAGCTTGTGGAAGGCTAGCACATTTGTTGACTCAAAGGAAATGCCACCAAATACTAACAATGTGTTTAAATGACCTTATAGAAATAAAGTGGTTACTCTCACTGACTTAACACATGCAGCGTAAGGTAACAAGAAATGTGTGGAGTCTGAATTGGAAAAATTTCATTTCAATGTCTTGCATGTAAACATTTGGCCTCGACTACACCATCCCTGGCTTCTTTTCCATGGAACAACCGTACATATCGTCATGGAATGAGCGTATTCATCATAACATTATGATACATGGTGTCAAAATGTTGACACCATAATCAGGTTAGCATATAAACACCAAACGATACCAATTCATCCTGCTTGGAAAACAAACTCCATTATTAAAGAGCTCATTAATATCACTGAATGTCTGTGTTTAACTGGTATTATATTTTAATAGTCATTCTCAGTCAAGAGCTTTGAACAGGTGAAATTAGGCTTCCCACCAATTAACACATTTAATAGCTAAATATCATGCTTTAAATAACAACTACAAATGTGTCAAAATGAACTCAATGCAATTTTTTAAATCAAAGCATGCAGCCCTAAATAGCATAATTGTAATCTTTTCTTCCAGGCTTCTGCCTCCAGCCCAAAAGGTGGCAGTAACGCACTAACTTCCCCTAACCACAAAGGAAGTGGAAACCACAATATCGCAAAACAAGAGTATTTTGCAGAAGATGGAAGAGAATTAGCATTTCCAAGGAATTTAAGTCATTTTAAATAAATCATTTAAAAAGTGTGACTTGATCCAAAATCATAAATGGACCCATTGATTCAACTAAATCAAATCCACTTTGCACAGGTTTGACAGCCTGAACCCCACCCTAAAAAGCATGGCCTCAGCATATCACCACCCAGCGACTTTTTATTAGCCCTTCTTACTGACCAGACCCGTGTTACTGGAATTCTCCCATGACCTGTTCGTTTGCTGATTACACATCTCCCGCACGCTCCGGCAGAACTGTCTGTAAACAAAGCATCCTAGGGATAAAGCGTCAGAACCTACTGGTGCTGCTTGACACACGTGCATACAAACGCACAATCCTGACCTTTACCCCAATTCTAAAAAAAAAAAAAAGAATCCGTGATGCATTGCTTTCAAAAATTCTAACCATATTTAAGAAATCGTTAGTCAAACTGCACAGATGCGCTTAGTAGACAAGGCTGCAGGCTTGCAACAAGATGACTCACTACAACAAAGTTAGGCTATAAATATAGCAAAAGTCAGTGAAAGACATAAGGAAACATCAGCAAAAACGCGAGGAGAAATGCCACTGGACACTTACGTCGTATTTAGCAGAAAGGTTGTCGTCCATATCAGAGTCATTTGGGTCAACCACATCCTGAAAAGGAGGTAAAGTGGGAACCTTCCTTCTCTCAGACAGCTCGTTATCCCTTAACTTGGCATGCCGGATCTGCGATTTGTCCTTTAGAGCCTTTTTATCCGAATGATGAGGATGGAGCACGGCGGAACCAGGTTGGAGCTTCTGCGACGTCTCTGAAAAACTTCCTTTCCGTTTTTTGGTAATGTTGGCTTCATCGTCCATCGAGGACCTTCGTTTATTTTGGCCCAAGCTCGAGAAGCTAACATCAGTCGCCCTGTGTTCCTTAGATATGGCCTTGGGCTCTTTGAAGCCCATCTTAGGGATGGGATGCTCATCACGCAGCGGCTGGTTCTCTTTGGGTTTCTTCAAGGAGTCTTTGGAGACTTTGCCCGAGTCCCTGCCGAAGTCTCTGAAGGCACTTTTGGACTCTTTCGAGTCTTTGGAAGGCTTGTCCTTGTGCTCCTTGGATGGCTTGTGGAGCTTGAGTGAGCTGCTGCTGATGCTGTTGGTGGTGGTGGTGGTGGTAATGGTGAGGGCACTACCGCTTTTGGACCCGTCCTGCTGACACACACACAAAAAAAAAAGCTAGGTTAGAGTGATGAGAGAGATATGTATGTCTCTATATGTATAATGAGCACTGTATATGGAAAGAATGTGAGCTATCAGGGAAGGGGAAGTTGAGACCCTCAGTTGTAACCTGGACATGGAGGCTTCAAGGTACTTCCTGTGCTAATGACTGGGCTGGTCTGTCCCAAGGTCAGGCTTGGTAGCCCCTGTCAATATTTCACTTGTGTAGTAAAGCCATTAGGCAGTCTAGACAGAGGAGGTGTTATGACCTGTCTGAACTACCTCTAAAGCTTTTTATTTTCCCTATCTTTTGTTGACCCTTGGACCTCTGAACACAAAGAAGCTTCCTCATGGTGAGAAGAATATGACTCTGACAGAAAGCTTTAAGTATTCATATACACGCACGCGCGCACGCACGCGCACACACAGACACACACACAGACACACACGCACACACACACACACAGACACACACACACACAGACACACACACACACACACACACACACACACACACACACACACACACACAGACACACACAGACACACACACACAGACACACACACACACACACACACACACAGACACACACACACGCTTTACAAAGCAGGAGCCACAGCAAATTAAACAACCAACCCCTGCCATATCATAACTGTATTCTACTGTTAAGCTGCTATAACTGTATTCAACAGCTTAGACCTAAAAGGGTGTTATTACTTCAGAAAAAATACGAACGTGAAAAAAAAATAGTTCAACCTTTCTAACCTTTAAAAGGTGTGCAAAAAAAAAAGGGCAAAAAAAAAAAAAAAAAAAAAAAACATCTATCCATCACTACAGCTTCCACAACACAGAATGAGCCAGAGAACATGGAGAAGTCGCTAGACCAGGGGTGTCAAACTCCGTTCCTGAAGGGTCGCAGACCTGCAGGGTTTTGTTCCAACCCTCAAGGACCTGCAGAGTTTAGCTTAAATCCATAATTAAAAACACCTGATCCGCCTAATCAAATCATTAAGGCTTATTTGAAAACTACATGGCATATATGTTGGAGCAGGGTTGGAACAAAACCCTGCGGGTCTGCGGCCCTTCAGGAACAAAGTTTGACACCCCTGCGCTAGACCATCATTTGCTAAGGAGGCTGATGTAGTTGTGCAGCAGTCAGGCTACCAGTGACCCTTGATCTGTCGGTAATCCATCACGTGCGAGAGCCTGTTTAGATTGGGAACCATTTCCATGTGCGGTAGGGACAACCATAACGTCTGCATGTGTTCAGCACTTCAAGCTGGATCACAGTAAGTGATACGACACTGGAGACTAAAAATAAAATCTGAAGAAATATGAAGGTGCGCAGTCCTGCACGATTTACTAGCGTAATGGATAATGTGCTTTACTCAATACATGGGGGCGGGGATAAAAAAAAGGGGGGGGGGTCTGAAGCTCCCTGCGCAACACTGCTGGAAACTAATAACTGAAGTGTAGCTTTAAGTTAAAAAGGCCTGAACAGTTTCTTAAATGGTCCTTTCAGGCAAATTTGGAGAAGGAGGGGGTGTAGAAACTGGAAATGTCTGAGGTCTATAAGTATTTCACAGTTAATTCAAAACCCCTCCTGTAATGGGACACCCTGCTGCTCAGTTTACGTCATCGTAATGTAAGCACTTGCCCTTTTCCCAGCCAAGAAATACCTGACTCAAGCCAATGTTTAACGTCTTTAGAAAAAAAAAAAAAAAGAAAAAAAAACCTCTCAGCTAAATACCCTGAACGCATTTGAACTTGTCAAATATGGAAGATTAAGAAGAGTTCTTTGAAGAGCTGGGAATTCTTTAGGTGGCAACCGAGGGCTCAGCCGTGAGTCATACTTCTTTTGGAGTAGTTTGCAAGCTGTGAGGGGCTTAAACTAGATATTTATACGAACCTTTGCTCCTGGAAAAGACTTGATCTTTTTGCCATCAGGGAAGTTCAGTGTCAGTGAGCTGCTGGATAAAGTGGGCAGCTTAAGGTGCTGACCGAACAAAGACGTGGAGCCTTCTTGCATGACCATCACCTGAGTGGAAACAAAAACCAGGATAAAAAATATAAAAAACTCGGATATAGACTGGAACAATAATCATGCCACAAACATGATGAATGAATGATAAGGAAAATGAAAAACGTCTGCAGAATGTGAGACACTTACAGATGCATCATAAAACGCAGACATTTCATAAAGTATGCAATCATTAGTAATTCACTGAATTCCACAACAACAACAAAAAAAACAATCCTTACTTTAGAGTCTTCTGAACTTCTTTTGTGAGGGTCTCGTTGCTATCAAAATAGAAAGCAAACAATTAGACAGCTACAAGTCACAGAGAAAGGAAAAAAAACACTGTAGTTTATTTTATGATGGAAGGACGAAATCCTTCCCAGAGGCAAAAACCATCAGGTAAATTGAAGAGGACCTTTCAGCCGCTGCAGAGTTTGATTGATCGTGAACCTCCCGAAAGGTCTTTCTAGATTAAATGACTTCCAGTAGAACTGTTTGTTGTCAATCAACTGGATCAATTCATGTGACTCTTCATCTATAAACTAAACCAAATGAGGTCGCACCCACAGCCGGCGACTCTCCGATTCCCTCAAACAAAGAAGGAATCAGGAGAACAAAACCTTCAAGCGCATACCTATGTGATCATTTCCTTAGATAGTGAAATTTTCCAAAAGAATGACTCATTGCTCGATATGATTATATCATCAGACTGAGGATTTAAAGTGAGGGTATTAAAAAAGAAACACACACAAAAATTGTGTGGCGTCCTCTGGCATGGGACCAAGAACAGTCTGTGTGTCGTGTAGTGATGGATGGTTCAGGTTGGAACTGGCCCACTTTAATTCATCCCGCAAAAGTTACTCATGTTGGCTGATGAGAACTGTAATTCCATTAAGACCAACTCACTGTCGGTGGGTTTTTATTGTGGAGTCTTGCAGAGGCAAACGGCTTAATGGAACAGCGCAACACCCTCACCTTGCTTCATATGTGTGTGTTTGTATGTGTATGTGTGTTCCTGCACCCACAGCTCTCCCTGATGACACCACCCACATAAAAACACAGACATGCCGAAACGCTGGGACAAAGCCCCGATTCGGAAACCTTAAAATGATAAATACCCGTTCTGTGATATCACCCACATCACCTGTATGTACTGTAGAAACAAAACGTTATCTAGAGGGCAAACGCTCATTCTACACGCAACAGGATGAAATCTTGAAAATGTTATTTTGCGATATATTGATTAAATCCTTAAAACAGTTAAAAAGAAAAAATTTTAATCAACCGTACGTTAACATTCATTCCAGTCGAAAGAATCCTGCTTAGGTCATCATTTATATTGTAGTGGAACAGGTAGAATATAAATAGCAACTTTATTGTTCCACGTTAATGAATGACCAGCAAAGCAAGCGTATTCCTGAGCCTTATTGCTTCCCTCAGCCCTATTCAGCACAGTTTCAGGTTTCATCCCATAGTATTCAGGAGATAGGAACAATGCAAATAAATACTCAGAGCGGTCATGTACATTACCCCTCCGGCCTTTAGCAGCTTCCTGCGGAACTCCTCCGTCGGGTTGTTGAAGGTGAGTTTCTCGCAGCGTAGGTGATTGACAGGGGGGTGACCCTCCAAGTGCAGGAACAGATCGTATTCGAAGCGCACTTTCTTCGGCTCCTCCTGATGAACGGGACGACATGAGGTCAAATTCGCCACGTTGAAACGACACGGGGATCGTGAACACTATGCAAACTGAATAAGTACCTTATTTCGGAAGTACACTTCAATAGGCAGGATAAAGCCAGCGTATCCAGACTCTTCCACTTTATATGGTGGATCCTTACACACTGTAACAGAGGGGAGGGGGAAAAAATAACATGAAATAATTATTTGTTTTGGCCATTATTTCACCTTTTAGCACAATGTCAGTGCACTTAAGCTCAGACATTACTTGCTTCCCAGTGAAACCTGAAAAAATGGCTTCTATTAGGATTAGATGTTTGTAATACAATTCCAGAATTGGCCTTTAATCCAATCAATCAATTTTGAATGTGCGTGTGATGAAAGATATGAAAGAAATGCATATTTCAGTCCATTTCATCAGGCTCCCACTGTGGGAAGACAATGAATAAATGCTGTACATTGATGCGTCTGCATTAGTAATTACAGTTTACAGTAGCATGTTCGGAAGAGATTCGCGCGAGACTAGAAATGTGAAAGTGCACAGTATTCACAAACCAGTATATAACAAATTTGGAGACTTTTGATTCATAGTGCAAAATAAATACATTTGAAAGTCTAACCAAATATTTAAACAGACAGCTTTGTAGAAAGGAATTCTAAAGTGTTGGACTAAATTTAGGAACCATGTTGGTACAAAAGCTGAAGTGTTGCCAGAATAGTACAGTGAAAATATCTCCACCTGTCTCATGGACGACCGAATTCTTTGATGGGAAACCCCAGACATGGGGTGTGCAAGCCACTGCACCCTTAGTGCTGGTCGCAGACCCGGATAAAACAGGCAGAGTTGCTTCAGGAAGAGGCGTCCATCACTTTTTAAAAAAAAATCAATAAAATACGACATTTAAACTGCTTTTTTTGGCGAACCCAACGGGAGCAGGTGAAAGAAGTACAACACCTATAGCTGAAGATGTTAAACTCTTTAAAGGCAGTAAAAGCAAGCATGCTTTCTCAGTTATTAGTTTGCTTACTAGGCTGATTCGAAGCAAAATATATACTTTTGGCAAGTTTTGCATTTAGCCTGATCCATTTTGACAGTTCATAAATTTGAGAGGACCAGAAAAACAATAAAATCTTCGCTAAGGGGCATATGGGAAGGAACAGGGCTGGAAATGTAATCAAAGTGTCTTTTGAAACTCATTGGAAACTTTCTGCATTGGGGTCAAATCAGGGTTAAATTGTGTTCTTGGTGCAACCGAACTGCACTTGAATGCTAAAAGTGCAACTGCTTCTTGGTGCAACCCAAACCCAAACGTACGTTAAAGAAAGCGCAAGTACACCCAGGTTGAAATCGGCTGAATAGCGCATACATGAGCTTGCCCTAGGAAAACGCTTAGTAATGCATGCTATGATTAAATAGTCATCTTCAATTACAATCAAATTTTGAAAGCAGAGCCAAACATGGAAAAAATTATTAGTACCACAGTGTGATGTCAAACAATCCAACGCAAGTTCTTTGCCAAAAAACACTGTGCACATGGTCTATAAATAGACGAAAAAAAAAAAAAGTAATAAATCTATATCTCAGCTCTGGCACAGCATCTGTGCAGTATATTGTAGTGCAGTCCACCCAAGAACCAGAACAGACCAGTGTGTGTTATTTATTACCAGTGTATTATTTATTTGTCCTGACACGGAGTTAATAAAGTGAGGATTTCTGTCATGCCTCAGTCACAGGAAACTTAAAACTGTAATTTCATCCTGCTTTTGACCTGCATGGCGTTAAATCTAGTCACGTTTTCAGGCTAAAAATTATTACCGATACACTACATTGTAAATATTTTGGCATGTCCTGAGTAGTACTGAAATATTAGTCTATATTTTTGGGTTTCAATAAATACATGCGCACATGTGCATACACACGCACACTCACACACAATGAATCTCAAAACATATTTAATTCAGAAAGTGAAGCCCATATTTTATACATGCATGCATTACAAGTAAAATGACATATTTCAATCCTGATTTTGCTTTTTCGATTAGATGCTTTTAGCTTACAGCTCATGAGAGGAAAAAAGAAATAAAATATATTATAATATTAGATTTCTAGTTTACATTAGGTAAATTCCTATTTATATGACAAAATACTATGCATCTCTCAATCTAGTTAAAAAAAAAAAAAAAAGTTAGGAAAAGGTGCACAAGCAACAGGGATGACCGCAGCCTTAGAAAAACTGAAGATTCAAGACTTGGGAGAGCTTCACAAGCAATGGACCGAGGCTGGAGTCAGTGCATTAAGAGCCACACAACGAATAAAACATATTATTATTATTATTATTATTATTATTATTATTATTATTATTATTATGATGAATAAAACAAAGTTAGTATTTGGTGTGACTCTTTTAATCTCGGGTACACTTTGTTTTAAACTGAAATTAGCTAGTAAGGTTTACTGAGCATCCTGCAGAACCAGCCGCGATTCTTCTGAGGATTGTTGCACCTGCTTCATTTTTGCATACGAAATCCAGCAGCTTCTATTTTTTGTTTTTTGTATGAAATGTGGTGGCTTATATAATGTGCTGCTTTCTTTTCTGGCATACAAATAATTCTTTAATAACATTACAGATGTTTCATCATAAAAAAAAAAAAAAAAACTGGGTGCCTAAGACTTTTGCACAGTATTATACATATAAAAACAAACATGCACATGCATTACACAAACAAAAAGTGTGTGTTAACTCCAATTAGGTATTTGAGAACACACACCCATGGGACACTTGTTTGTCTTGCTCTCGGTGTCCCACAGGGACTTAAAATGGTACCAGCAATTAGTCACCATGCTTTGTGTGCACTGTAAGGCAAGGACGCCTAGAGATAAATCGTATTCATAGGGAAAGCAAAATTTATTGCAAACAGTACAAAATGGTAATAATTAATATTATTAAATATCATTTGTGACATTGCACAACAACTCAAACAGCAACAGCTATAAACAACAATGATCCCAGTCCGAGCTAAATGAGTCTAAAAATAAATAAAAACAACTAATTATAGTGGTATGTGTTTAAGGCACTTATAATAATAACAACAACAAGCTAAGATTTCTATTACAAAGAAGGGGAAAAATTAGGACGAATAAGTAGCCAACCCCTGAAGCCAATGCCGAGAGCTGAGCCGCATAAATACTCAGTCTCAGGTTACACAGCAACCAAGACTCGACCCTAACAAGACGAGACACAACTCTCCTGACCAGACAGCTCATGACCCCAATCCTAAGGTCATGGCGCCCCAACACAGCACTGCTGCACAAATATTATGGGTTGCAATTAATTGCATGACTGGGTCAGGTTCAATTATAAGCTGCTAAATGGGCCTATTCACTACACTGTGTTTATTTTCTCTCTTAAAGCTACTTTTGTGCATAGGAGATGAGCCATAAAGTGGAATAATATCATTCGTTACTTTTTGGGGATTTATCTTTATACCATTTATGAGAAGTGCTTAGAAACCTGCATGCTACATTTCTTCCTGCAAACTTAATAAAGTGATGGTAAGCTTACTCCTGCTGGGAGGTTCAAATCTGGTAAATGTGGGAAAGCTAACAACTGATGTGAGAAATGATTCTTATTAAAAACATCTATATAGTGATACAGAAAAAGAAGCATAAAAAGAAGGAAGAGACTCAATCATCGACACTGAAAAATGATCGAATTATTATTGTGACTGTGGAACGTCTGCTCAAGTTGAAAAGGTCACTTTTCGATTTGGAAGTGAGAGTCTGGACACGCAAAGTTTACAATACACTCATTGACCTGGAACAGGAAATTGGCCAGCAACTACACCGAGCCAGGGTGAAGGACGCTTTGCTTTTTTTTTTCTTTTTTTTTCTTTTTTCGCCTAATGGAAAGAGGCAAAAAGAACCCCTGCCTTCTCTTACGCTCTCTCTTGAACACACACATACACACAGAGCCAGGATGCCAATCACAACACAATGCCAGTCAGAAAGCATTTGCCCTTTCTTGAAGACTGGGTCGTAATGAGGCAAAGCCGGAAAATCCTGAGACAAAACCGCAGAAGGGGAAGAAAAAAAAGAAAAGAAAAAAAGAAAGAAAAAAAAAAAAAAGACCCGATCCATTTGACATTTAGATCATTGCACGGCTAAACTGTTAAACTACACTATTAGATTCAATCAGCATTTTTGTCTCCAGTGAAGAGTGGTTAACATACACGGAAAAAACAACACCGTTTCAGATTACACTTCTTACTAAATGGCCAGGCTTAGAAACAATCTGGTCCATGGAAGTGAAAATCGACTCTCCTTTTAGAGTCCGATTACCATCTTATAGCTGAAGACTCCACACTGGGATATATGTCAGGAAAACACACAGTGTAAACAGTCTGCAGTACAGCCGACCACCTGCATTCAGGTCAACAAGAGCTATTGCATGCAAAAGCATGCACCCCTTTCTGTGAAAAACAATCCTACTGCAGAAAACACACACTCCTTGTTCTTCTTCCAACTCAATTAGATAAGAATTCTTGAAGGAGCAACTGGAATTTTAATAAGGGTGTGGAAATTATATTTTTTGGCTGTATAATGAGTATAATGAGAGGAATGATAAGGACTCAACCAAGCCCTAAACACCTTGCGCACGGTCTCAAGATTACCTGCACTTCCAGTGAGGAAGTTACAATAATCAGGCTGGCCATGAAGGGGACAAACATTTGAGCTTAAATGGAATCTCTCCAGACTTGCAGTTGAGTACAGTTGACTTGAGGTAAAAGGTGAACATGAATGGCCTGGCAAAATTGGGTTTGCGATGAATTTTATAATAACTGTACAAGGTTTAATTTGGGATCACTAAAATCAACACATGGTCATAATTTATACTGTAACACACCTAACATTTGGTTGAATGCTCCTATTGTAGCCATCAACAAGTTGCTCTGGTTGGATATTTGATCAGTTTTCTACACAGAATTGATAGTGTTCCTGGGCACTAGTATTTCTGGCATGGACCTGACTTCTAGTCCTTATTTCCTCATTTGTTTTATTCACTTTACGCAATGCATCAGTTCCACTGGCAGCAAAACAACTCAAAGGCATGATGCCACCACCACCATGTTTAGCATCTACTACAATTTTCTAAAATGTTCCCCGAACAGATCTGAACTGACACTGGTGTTCCAACAGCTTCTAGTTCATAGTAGGCTTGTGACCGCGTTGTTCCTAGGTTGGTCCTTACCATCTGAACTTATTTTCTCTCACATGAGGGCTTTCAAAGAGGCTAGGATCTTCACTGTGCTCCTTGGACTTTCCCATTGTACTGCGTGTTCCTCATTAAAGTGCTTAAACAAACACTTTATATGTTGGCACAGAGAGGCCATCAGCATCAATCATGATCACTTACAGGATGTTGGGAGGCCTTGCAACGGAAAAACAGATTAAAAAAGGTTTCGGGATGTTCAGCACCACTGAATTAAAAAACTTAAGTGGATTTAAATTCAAATAAAATTTATCATTGAAAGCCCGTGACATTCATGTACATCATGAGTGTATGTAAGAATACACACTTTACACACTAATTTTTCCTATGCAGAGAACCTTCCGGTACAAGAACCCAAAAAAAAAAAAAAAAGTTTTAACTTTTAAAAGGTTTAAAAGGAAACAAACATTTTTCATGTTCCCTAATACTCACCTCACTCATTGTCTCTATCGCTTTATTCTGTATACAGTGTCGAGGGGAGACTTGGGCCACGAGGCAGGGTACATCCTGGACGGATACTCGCACTCACACTCAATTACACACTACGGGCTATTTGGGAACAGCAATTAGCCTAATCTGCATGTCTTAGGACTGTGGGAGGAAACCGGAGTACCCAGAGAAAACCAACCAATCACAGGGAGAACATGCAAACTCCATGCACACAGATTCGGTGGGAATTGAATCCAGAAGGTGGTAATTTATATATTTTTATTCATCTGTGTGGATTCATTCACTATGTGGCCGTGAATACATGTTGCTCAATGTGCATGTGTAACTTCTGCAGGTTCATTTGCATATGCATATTGTGGTTGACCATTAGCACACATACACCCTGTTCACATTTAAATCCCATATTCAACTACTGGATAGATCGTCTTCCATATTAACTACTGTATATAGGCTCCATTTCTACTCTCCCTACCAATTTTCAAGCTCAATCTAAACATAAAACTTTAGTATGAATTTGTACAAGATATAATTTTTTTTTAAAAAGTCTAAAACTAGCGGAGGTGTCCAGTCCTCAGAAGGAATGTCCTGGGTGCATGGCTAGGATATAAAGAAACCTTGAGCTAGGATGGCCTGAAATAATAAACCATTAGTGAAATCAGAAAAAAAAAAAAAAATCTATAATTGGTCCCAGGCTTGAGCACTATAATGATAGCTGACAAACATCGGGAAGGATCCCACCTCTTTTCCCAGCCGTAATGGTGACCAGCGCTGCCTTTCAGTGGTCTGAGTGGAAAACCTCGCCTCATTACGCATTCCACATGAAGGTACTAATGCTAATGCACTCGAAATTATTTAGGAACAATTTTCTGGAGAGAGGTTCAGGTTTGTAGAATATTTTGGATCCTGGAAACTTTTCTTGAATACAGACAGAACGTCTGAAGGGGCAAGGCTCAGTTTTCAACACCGCAGCTGAAGGCAGTTACAGAGCTAGCGGTAGGACATTAAGACAAAAAGACAGGAAAAAGCTCTGTCCGAAGTTTTTTTTTTTTTTAAAAATCACAAACGTATCGCATTCGGAAGCTATTCGTACTCTCAGGACTCAGGTGCGCTCTTTTCTGTTGACACTGCAACACATCTCATGAAACTTTAATGTGGCTAGTAAATCTGAAGCCATGGTGACACTGACATGAATCTTAAAACTTACGTTTCTACATTTTCTCTTGTCGGTTCATAATGAGAACTTTTTTTTTTGTTTGTTGTTGCCACCCAGAATGCTTTCATGCTCGTTTTTAAGTGTTGTCGTACAAAAGGGAATCAAACAAAAGACATATGAAATCACGAGTCTATCGATCTGTAACAAGCCTCGGATTGGTCATATGATCCAGCTCTACCCTATCCAAAATACACGGCGAGTAAATGTAGCGTCTGCGAGTGCTGATTTGGTCACTCCTTTACGATCGAACGAAACTATGTACACAATGCAGCAGCACTCCTTTGCGTGCAAGTCATCCTTTGTATTCACTGCAGTATGACCAGCCCCTGTGCTCTCAGTGCTTAGCCCAACTGCATAAAGAGCCTTTGTTCCTCTTGACTTGTCTGCCTTGGCTGGTGAGCATTGCAAGAAACTCACAGGATCATGATACTTGAATACATTTCTACAATATATGTGCATGTTGTACAATATGTAAACTCTAGAGACGCACACAAAAAAAAATCTGAATTCTATTTCTTTTTTTTTTTTTTTTTTTTTTTTTTAATAGACATGGAATATTAACACTGAACAACTGAACAACAATTAAAAAATCTTAATATTTAACACTTTTAATAATCAGTAGATGTTATTAAAAAAAAAAACTATACAGTAGTCATACTTGTGATGTCTCGGATAAATGTATTATGACATCATTTATCATGATATCCGTATTAGATCATTGCCCAGCCCTAGTAAGCACAACCTAATGAGGGAGGCCTGTGCCGTAGACAACAGCATTCTTTCAAGTATTCCTCCAAACAGACCAAAATCCAGACATCCATCTTTTCGTATACTTTTTATTTTTATTTTTATCAGATAGTCACAGTACATTGCTTAGAGTCAACTACTAAGAACAAAAAGCACTAGAGATAACACCCTTCTGCTCTTTAAGGTTTACATTTACATAGACCCCACTGTGATACAAGGCTCTTAAGACTGCTAATCCCTGGTCTGGTAAAAAAAAAGGCGTACGACACTCTTTCTTTCTGAATGGCAAATGCACCTTTTGGTTACTATAGAAAGCGGGTTGAAGTTTATATATGGCCAGTCCATTCATATAGGAAAATTATGCCAAAATTGCACAAGTGGTTAAATGTAGCCGCATTACATTACCAAATGTTGCATCATCATCATTTTACCTAGCCCTATAAAGGATGCGCCACCCCGGCAGAATGGCTTCCACCACTTTGTGGCCGATGGTAATCAGTTGGTGCGGGTAGGAGAATGGTCAGACTGGCACATTGAAAATAGGCAGTTTTACACACACTGACCATATGATTTGTGTGCAAAAACATTGCATTTCATTTGCTTTCAGGAGCTGAAAAAGGTTGGCTAGATACGAACATGACTTAATCTTAAAAGGATTCGTCTGCAAAGATGATTACTTATGATCATTTCCCATGCATCAAAAGGGTTACAGAAGATTGCACGTTGCTGGGTTTGGTGTCATTGTATAAAATATTATGTTATGTAAATAGTTATTCTGTGTAAACTTAAGTCAATATTGGAAAATCTGAAAAATTTAAATAATGTGATACATTTTTCTTATTAAATTTAACTTAAGATTAATTTTACATACATTTATGACATTTTATTATTAATGTATAAAATACATTAATTTTATTTATTTTATTATATATAGGTTTTATATTATATATTTATTAATTTCTTTTCTTTTTTATAAAAAAAATAATAATTAAGCAAAAATGAATGATGCCTATACAAATTTATTAATTTTTATTTTAGTATTGGAAGTGTATCTACCTACCTATTGTTGCCTTTTTTTTTTTCATATTTGTCACACTGAATTGATTCGAATCCTCAAGCAAATTTAATATTATACAAAGATAAGCCAAGTAAATACAAAATGCAGTTTTGAAATATTGATTTCTTGATTCAACAGGTCTGGCAATAATCAATCCTGGGTGTGGGAATTGAAATCTAACTCAGGTTTCCAAAAAATTAGCTTAATCACAGTTCATTCATGATTTAACAAGGGGGCAATTACTTTTTCACATAGGGTCAGGCATGTTTAGACAGCTTTTTTTGCCTTAATAAATAAAATAATCAATCATCATTTTAAAGCTGCATTTTGTATTTCCACGTGATTCTTTTGGGGTAATAATAAAATTTGTTGATCACCTCAAAGAGCTTGACAATTAATTAAAAAATAAAATTTTAAAAATCAGCAAAGGGGAAAAAAAATTCAGAGCACTGCATTTATACAACCCATAAAATGTCTGTAAATTAGATTTTGCACATTGTTTGTTATGTTTGTGAAGAAAATCAATTCATACATGTGGCAAAGAATTTTTACTATTTTTTGTGCACAGACATTTATGGACCATTTAATGCATAGACATTTATACTAGTATATAGGATGCAAATTGATTGACACATACAAAAGAATGTGAACACACGCATCTAAACACATGATTATCAGGTCGAACATGTATTACCCATTTTATAGCATGGGGAAAGTGTTTAACATGTGACCAAAAAAAGCAGCAATCTAAACTTTGTGTGGCAATGTAAGATTTTTATGTTCTTCCCTATATTTTGTGACGTTACACAGTCCTGTCTGACGGAGCCCGGGAAAAAAAAAAATACACAAAAGCTTGTGCTGGTCCTGGAGGGAAGGTTAAGCTGCAATTCTCTAAGGGTGCAGACTTCACATAAAGAGTTGACGCCATGGAACCAGGCATATGGGAGCACCACGTCTGCTCACAGTGGTGTAAACCGACACCTTGTACAGGGGAAACCATGGTAGCTGACATGAGGCACCTTCTCACCAGGGACACTGGTAAAGGATAAAGGATACCCTTTGGTCATGAAGGGTATATCCCTCTGTTTTCTTGAGAACATTATGCTCCTGATTCCAAAAAACGCCACAACGCACCTTACTTTCCTCAACAGCTCTACAGCGTTCGTGGCTTAGCGTTTCCAAGCCCGATATTAAAACCGGATACATGCTCTGCTTCCCAACTGCGCTTCTTCAAAAAGTCAGCCTGGGGTTAGAATGCAGACCTGGAGTGCTGCTGGCTTCAATGCTCGTTTTCCAATCCAGCTCAGCAGCACCGAGGCACTGTGGGTCAAAGGAAACATCCGGGGTAGAAATTTAAACAAAACATGAAGAGGCTCCTCTCAGGACAGCTCTACAAACAGCACAGAGAGTCAGAGTTCTGACAAGGTGTGTCATATTAAGACCAAGCTGAGAAACCATTTGTCCTACGTTGTAGGGTTGTGGGATTAGGCAAGAAGGCTAAAAACTCATCTGAAGCGGGGGATGAGAACAACAGTTACGTGCCAAATCACACCAATATGGACCAGCACGTCTGGTAAACAAGAAAACAACGCTGTCTGACAGATTGTCAAGCACAAGGGAAACTCGTCACAACTTGCAAGTGATATGACCAAGACTGCTTACTTGACTGTAATGAGTGTAAACTAATGAAACAATTTCACTTTCTAATCTATATAGATGTTAACTTGCACATATACTTTTTTCATTTTATGGTTGGAAATTTCCTTTAGAATCAATTGCCTGCCTGTCTGAATTCACTTCTCCACCCAAGAAAATGTCCTTTAATACTTATTTTTATATACATTGTACTTGAAAATGATTGAAGTCCTTTGATTTTTGGCTGCAATCACTCAACGAACAAAGGCTATCTTCCCATTACAAACCACACTTTAATTCTGATTAATTGAAGAGACTTTTATCTGACTCTAATGTGGACACATCTGTCCTCTAAAACACCACGCATGATACACCTTGCTCGCTTCATCTGTAATAAAACCTGTCATATGTGAGATCACGCATTCACATCAAACAACGGATTAGATTGCAAAATGGCAACGAGAAATTGCAAGCCGGTTTCGACTGCATATGTTGAAGTCCAAAATAAGGAAGAAAGCCAGATGCCTTGATTTAGCTGTTTTAGCAGCTACTGCATTGCTCGCAAGCTTTGAAATCTCAGTGCTGAATGTGCAGATTGATGTCAGCGAGTACCATACGGATACGCAGGAGTTCTGATTCCCATTCAAGTCACATATCGGATATACTGGATATCTAATCTAGGAGCTCATATGAAAGTGATTCAGATATGAGCCGGGAAACATCCGATTCGTGCCTTCAAACAGCCAGAACAAAAATCTGATCTGTGTCACATTAGGGTAAAAAATTATTTGGATTTGAGTCACTTCAGACTGGCAATGTGAATGGTGCATCATCATCCAACAGAACACAATAAATCAGCCCCAAACCCTCAGCAGCTGGTGTTGTAACCAACTTCTCAAGCAGCTGTGCAACAAATTCATAATTTTATGTATGACTCATGTTAAACATACAGTACAAAGTAGGTAAATTATCTTAAATGTACTGTATATAAAAATCATACACATCCAGTACAAGTCACATCTGGGTTTATTTTCTGCATTCTAGAACAATACTGCATTTTTTCATAACTATTATATAAAACACATACGCATTATGTATAGTATTACGTAATTAAGTAACAACTACAACGACGAAAGTAAGATGTTATTTTAAGACATGAAGGTCAGCTGTTATGGAATAGTTCTTGCAACAACAGTATCATCAAGGTCATTTGCAAAACCCATCAAGCACCAGGATGAAACTGGCTCTCATGTAGAACATCCCAGGAAGGCAAAACCAAAACTTAACATACTTCTCTGCAGCAGAGGTAAGTAGCAGGCACATCTCAATATCAACTGGTCAAATGAGATTTCATATTTTGGACGCCTTCAGAAAAAAAAAAAACTGTATACTCTAGTAAAGAAAATCTGTTCTTGACTGAACCCCCTTTCCCCCCTTCTATCAGATTCAAAGCTCAGTAATTGACCACTGACCATTAAGGCCTGGGAGGTAGCGCAACATGAATTCTTCCTTCTTTCCAGATGCCCTATAGGCATCAAGTGGGAAAGATTTACAAGAAGCAAAGCAGGGCACTCACATTCCTTTAATTGGCACCATACTAAAGTGATCAGTCCCTGGATAAGATTTCATGATGCTTCTCATTAAAATTCCATTAATGCCAGCCTTTGCCTCTGACTGGTTCATAGGATTTAATTTCCGGTATAGTACACTTTTCAGATTATTGCACTAGGGGGGATTGGTTTCTGAAATAAAAGTTTTTTTTTTTGCCAATGCTTGTCATCAGCCACTCATCAGAGCTGATCTTAAAACGCAGTTCTTTAAGGCACTGCAGTCTGCTCTTAATGTCACCTTCTGGATAGGGTTTAGGAAGCTTGATGTTATAAAAGTTTTTCCTCGCTTTTTAAAAATATTAAAAGTTGGACTGAATCCATTTTGTACAAATTTTATGCCAGACCATGAAGGATCCTTGCCGAGAGGAAAGGAAGTAAGGAAATGCCACTATTAAGCACTTACTGGCCCAGTAATGATATCAACAATCCCAGTTACATAAAATGGAACAAGCTGGACCACCACTGCTGTTTCACAATTTACCAACACAACAAAACAGGTCTGTTCACTAAAATGAAAACCAAAGCATACGATGGATCATTCATATACCATTGCCACTTCTTCAAATTTTGGATCATCCTTCAACATTACGCTCATCAAGAGACCATCGATGATGAGATACAAAAGGTGAAAATTAAGGCTTTTTACCTCAGAAAAAACAAACAAAACATAGTTTTGTAAAATTTCATAACAGTAAGACTTAACTTCATTAAAATATGCTTTGGCAAATAAATATTAGAACTTTTTTTTTTTTTAAGTGGAATCTTAATTCATGCCTTGACTGAACTTTCTTTCCCCCCTTCTAAGGTAACTTCCGCAGCTGGGTCCCCATTCATAAAATGAAGCACAATGATTCCTTATGAGTCTAGGGGGAAGAAAAAAAAAAAAGCATTGAGAGAAACGGGAACATCTAAAGAAACACAATAGTCATAAAGTGATGTTTAATGTAATGCATTGATTCGGACCTCCTCACAAACCGCTCTCGGGAGCACACGGAAACAAAAGACTAATTATTTAACTAGCTGTTAATATAGCTGGTTTCCTTTTAACTTTGGGAGGACACACACACACACACACACAGTAAACTTGGCACATTAATGTTTTACAATAAAACCGTATTTTGTATACACTTCGGATTTAGCCTGCTGCAAAATTCAGCTAGCAACTTTACTACGGCGATTTTAAAACTGGATAAATACGCAGTGTGTGATGCTTCTTACAACCCTCGTGAGAGTGATTCCTATTTCATCAAAAATCATGCAGCCTTAATACATACTGCTGAATCTGGATCTTAAAGGACTCGGATAGCAGCGATAAGCTATTCTCCATGTCCCCAGCTCACTAAAACCCTGCTTATAGATGCAAGACAATCTCCTTATATCGACTTGGCCATCTCCCTCAGGTTCAAGGGCTTTCTTATTAAAATCGGCTCCGACAAGCCATGTAAAGCAAAACAGCAGTGTGCCCAGTAACTTCAAGGACTAGGACGGTAATTTAACGCTCATTTCAACAAAAGACACAAAAAAGGTATTCACCAGCCATCTTCTCCCCCCCCAATGAAAGCCTCATTACTGTATTCGGCAGGATGCAAGAGTGCCAGGAATTCTTGAACTAATTGTACAAGAACAGTATAAAAGCTAGTTAAATGGCACTAAATAATTTTTTTTTTTTTTTTTTTTAAAGGACAAGAATCTTTTAAAACCGTTCGTGAACAAAGCGACGAGTGGAGACGAGCTGCCACTTATCTGTCAAAAACAACGGAAAAGAAAAAGGAGCATTTATTCTGCCATCCAAAAACCGTGCTTCACACTGAGCCCTGGGTGTGTGGAATTTATGACAATTTTAAA
This sequence comes from Clarias macrocephalus, assembly GCA_011419295.1. Lineage (NCBI taxonomy): Eukaryota > Metazoa > Chordata > Actinopteri > Siluriformes > Clariidae > Clarias > Clarias macrocephalus. The sequence continues at coordinate 53,454 of JAAGKR010002350.1, forward strand.
TAGCTTCTCTCTGCCAGCCAAGCAGACAATAGCCACGGCAGGATTCCCCCTCAATGAGAGCAGAGGCTCAGATTTCACCCTCGTACACTCACCAAAACCACATCTATGCCAAACACTAAATGAATCTCTCTAGTTCCCTGGGAAAATATATATATATTTTGGCCTTGCAACTAAAGCTGCGTGTTTATTATTTTTGGAGATGCATGAAAGATATGTGTATGCATGTATATTGATGAATCAGATGGTGGCTTTCTGCAAAAACACTTATCCTCAATCTGGGTAGCAAAGTGGCAAAAGGCAAGAGCGATTCCAAAAAAAAAAAAAAAAAAAGCCCACCAATCAAATCAGTCCCCCCCCCCCCCACCAACACGAGCATGGAGGGTATGATTCCTGTCAGGATGAAACCCAAAACTACTATAGCTTCTCCATTTGTTGATTGTGAAGCCAGGCTACTACGAATGTAAAAATGGCTCAAAGGCTAGTTGTCAAGTTTCTGCAAACTAATTATTAAAAAAAAAAAAAAAAAACCCCGGTTCTAATGCAGTGCTGTTCTTCCACAGGCAATTTCTCATTATCCTCATTACTGGAGTGATGATGAAGAGAAAATTAATCCAGCTTTTACTTTTAAGATTTAGTCAACAAAGGAGGAGACAAATGTTTTACGACACGCACAAATGCATGGAGACGGACTCAAAGACTTTGCTAGCAGACAGCCTTTATAAACCGCGCTTCAATAAACCACTTCCTCACAGCCCTCACCTCCTTTCACTAAAGAGTGGGGGGGGGGGGGGGGGGGGGGGGGGGGGGTGGGGGCGTCGGTAGAGTAAGCATTTATGGCCCAGTTCCTGTTTTGGACTGTTGCGCACAAGTCGCCCCCCCCCCCCCCTCCATTCCATCTCTCCCTCCCTCCCTCTCTTCCTCCATCCCTCCCTTTTCCGCTCCTTTCATTCCAGTGGAGGAGGCAGCCTGCAGTTTCAGGGCCTCAGCCCTTTGTGCACCACCAATACAAGTAGATACGATTTTTGCCTGGTCGTAAAGCAATTACAGGCTTGTTCTCGCAGATGTTTAATCTTCGGCTCGACCACTGCCAGGAGACGAAAAGCTGGGGAAACTGAATGATGTTGGGTCACTGAGAAACTCTCCTTCCCCCCCCCCATCAGATAGGAAACACTGAAGCCCTACAACAGCTGTGTGGATTTCTGCATGCAACGCAGGTTATCTCACTAGAAAAGCGCAGCGTATGCTTTCAAATGTGCTCCAACATGCAGCCGTTCAGAAAAGAATTTCGTAAGAATTTTGTAAGTGCACAAGTTCAATTATACTTGTATTTTTTTGCTGACAAGCTTTAAAAAAATCTGTAATAAGATTTGAACATGACAATTTTTATGATTCAAATCAGCTGCTTCTAATGTCTAGAACATGTATTGGGACATCATAAATCACAGCATGGTCAATCTGGACAATCGGTCTGTACTAGTGGACCCAGAGCTGCTGAGTCACGCCATCATCATCCAGAAATAAAGGGAAATAACAGTGAATCATACTGTGAAGGGAAACAAAAGGGGAACCTTTTTGTGACAAATAATCTGCTCCAGAATGCAGACAGACAGGCAGACAGACAGAAACTGAACTATTTCAGCTATGCTCAAGTGGGTAGGAATACTAATGAATCACTACTGAATGAACTTTAAAGGAATAATTGAAGATCATCATAAAAAAATAAAAAACATCACTATAAACAGATGTATAGGGAGAATTATCTTATTGATCAGTGAATAGGAAAAAAAAAAAAAAAACTACTGGTTTTCACCAACCAGTTTATTAAAAGATCAGGTCCAGAGGTCAAATCAGTAAGAAATTCCTATTGACAGTAATTTGCTCCAGATGTATCCTTAATCTGTGGAATCTGACTCAATTTGGTAAGAGAGAGAGAACTTTTCTTTCAGGAACATTTTACATTAAAAAAAAAAAAAAAAAAATTAAAAAGCATTTTCCAATCATCGGCAGCAATTAATTTCTATAAATCTACAGCTAACAATAGCACCGTCACCATGTGCTTTAATAATATTCCACAACTTGTCCATGTCCTCCCTTCATGATTCCACCGGGTTCAGCTGCTCACGAGGATAGATTGCTTCCTCTGAGCGAGTGAGAACGATCTCTACTAAAGCCGTGGTGAAAGACGACCGGAAAGTTATACATCTCCAAATGACATTTAAGCTGTACTTTGCCCGAGGACAGCTGGTATTAAGGCCACGTCGGGGTCTTACCTTATTGGACGATGAGCACATAATACCACAGATCTCTGTTCAGCTAAAGCAACACAGATTTATGAAGCATGCTATAACTCCAGAACCGCCCCCCAAGACCACTTCTCTCAGATAAACACCATCATCTGATCATCAGAGGAGAGTAGTAGAGAAGATGCTGATCACAACTGCATCAGCATCAGAAAAGCGAAGTCCAAACATGCCCCGTGCCGTCAGACTGTATGCCTGTGTGGCTTTTTTTTAATTTTTTTTTTTAACTCTGACCTGACTTGTATTTCATCTCCATTTCTCTTGATCTTGACATGTGACCTTTATCGTCTCGTGATTTTCTGAACACGCTAATAAGCGCTTTTTTCGTCCCTTCCAATTAAGCCTTACACTTTCCCGCCGGCCACACAAAGCTTTGTGGAGCTGTGTCGTGATGGCTCTAATTGGAAAAATGTGTTCGCACAATCACGCTTTTTCCTCATGCAAGAAACAAGTTCAGAGATCGTTTCCTCTTTGGTGTGATTTGCAGATACCACAAAAAAAACAAAACAAAACAAAAAAAAACAGCCTGCCGTTACAGAGGATGTATCCTAGACTTTCCTTATTTTTCTTTTTTTAAACCAATAACCACAATGGCTGTTGCACAAAACAAAGTAAAGCAGTACACACTTTGGAGCTTCTCGGCATATTTAATTACTTTGAACCACATCGAAATGCTTCCCAGCTAATAGTTTACAGAAAACAGGAAAGCTGGACAGGAGCACACATTTGGGATCTTCTCGGATATGGTACACAAACAGACTGGAATCTACTACTGGGTCCATCGGTGATCAATCATTAGACCCACAAACCAAAATCCCTGAAACTATTAAAATCAATCAGAAACTATTAAAATCAATAAATGTGGGCAAGAAACGGGTCATTCGACTGATGCTGTACAGGTAACTAACATTTATCATGGCGTGACTTTAATGCATTAGGATTTCTCATTTAGTTGCCACCATTTCTATGGAAAAAGCATTTTAAAAACTAATCACTGACATCATCTTGCTCCAAACAAAGAAACAAAAAAAGAAAACCTTACTGTGTCTGTGCACCAAACCACGGACTGCAGATCTCCCACAGAGAGTCTGAGTATGAGATGAGATTAGTCTATACTTAATCAAAGTCATCTCCACTACCTCTAAATCCAAACTTTAATGGATAAAAAAATTCTCATGAATTGATGCATAAAAAAACCATTGACATTTACAGACTTTGAGCACGGTACAGTGATGAGACCCTTATCAACTGTAAAACATTAAAACCTTTGCACGATTCAAAAGTAGGCCGTACATCTGTGAATGGCATTCCTGTGAACATTCAGCGAGTGGAACATCTGATCCCTGAAAATCGACGGATAACTGGTCACGGGATTGCAGAGAGACACGTCTGTCTGTGGGAACTGTACATTCACAAACACCATTTGCACATCACAGGAACTCGTCTGGGAGTTACTTCCGAATCGCCTGTACAGTTCTGACCTCTCTCCAAGCCATTTCCACAAGTTTGGGCGATTAAAAGGTGTTCCTGGGAGGCCAGCGGTTCATATGTGAAGCAGGCAGTCTGATCAAGCAGCTTTAGTGTAGACAAATAAACGGAGTTTTACTCTCATAACTGTGTTCTGTTTTTCTGCGCAATCAAAATCCTGGTTTGATCTGAACACCCTAAGTAGGTGTAAAAAAAAATTTAAAAAAAAAACAATAACAATTTTTAAGAATTAAAAGCTTTTTGTCTGGATAAAACATGCCCAAGGACTGCATAATACCACATGTAGATGCTGTTTGAGCGATACTCCTACAGTGAACATTTAATAACTTAACAGACTTCATGTTAAAACAATAATGAATTTCTTGGTTACGAATCCACGGATTTTGCTTTGAAGTCTGGTTTCTCTCAAGGTTTCTTCCTTGCATCATTTCAGGCAGTTCTGTCCTGCCACCACTGCCACCGCACACATTTACTAATTATATCTGGAAATGATACGGTTCTGTAAAGCTGCCTTGTGACCATGTCCGTTTTTAAAGTGCTAGACGAATCAGGTTCGCTCAGCACCAACTTTTTCTCTCGAGACTCTTGAGGCATGTCCTCGTTTAAGAACATGACATTTTCTTCAAACTACATTGTTCGTATCTGCTTGTACGATCCTCATATGATGTGTATCTGGGGTCAGAGCGCAGAGTCAGCCACGATACAGGCAATCTGGTGGAGCTGGGGCTCGAACCACCGACCTTACCCTCAGTAAAACTGTGCCTTAGCCCTCTGTGCTACCATGGACCAGATTTTCTATGTACATATGCATTAACATGCTTAAACATAGCAAAACTTTAACTCATCATGAGCGGGAAAACATGCCTGATCATATCTGAGGTAGACTCGCTCATCGCCTGATATACGACTCGCACTTCTTATATGAACATGCATGTTCAGTGTTGGCTTCACACTTCTTCCAATGGCTGGTTTATCTGGCTCCCGCTCGCTCCATCTGTGGTAAGATATCGAAAGCCTCTTGGATTAAGCTGTAACAGATGAACTGCATAAGGGGTCTTGTTTAAACAATTTAGTGAAAGGCACTTAAAAAGAAAAGGAGTTTAACGTGTTCTTTTTTTTTTCCCCCCCCTCTTCACAAAATGTTGAACAAATGCACCATATCGCACCCTAAATTTTCTATAGAGGCGTCTGCGAATTGTATACATAGCGTGAATTCTGTCGGGAAACCGCACGTGTGAGTGTTCGGCCCGTTTATAAAGCCCTAGAAGCCATTCATTCTTTGTGTCCGGGTCTTTTACTCGGCTTCATATGAATAAAATGTATACAGCCAGTTTACCATGTGTCTGAACAAAACCACAGGCACTGTGCAAAATTGAAGGTGACAGTCCCAAAAGCCTCTCTGTGATGACAAAGAGAACACTTTCTGCACTCGCTGCTAAATTATGGGTACCCTTGTGACCACCCAAAAGCCACACGGCTATATTTTAGCGATTTAAAAAAAAAAAAAACCCCGGCATCAATGGACGCAGGTGAAATGTACAGCCGTGTTCCAGTCCATTTCTTTTGAGTTTACCCTGTACCCCTCCTTCTCAAAAAACACATACACTCCCCCAACAGGCTCCCGACACTAAATATCAGGTTTCCAAGGCTACACAGCATGGCCGCTAATCATAGCCTTTTTTTTTTTCCCCTCTCAAGCCAAGCCGATTGGAGTCTGTTTTAAATGTGTCTAGCTTGCAATAATTCTTCGAAATTGATGGCATTTCTTGTCCATCCAGCACTACGCTGTAACACGCTCACAAATCTGAGGCATTTTACGGGAAAAGGGAAAAAAAAAAAACTAAAGATGCACAAGAGGTCTCATAAAATGATGCATGTGACAAAAGGCAACCGTTCAAAATATTTCAAATCGCTTTATGAATGTGGAAAATTTCTGAAAATGACCAAAATACTAAACAAAAGGCTTTCCTTTTATGTGAATCGTAGAGGTATTTGGTATAACATAGAACAGCTGTGGGATGGGTAATATCAGATTATGGCAAAAATTCAAATAAATAAATAAATAAATAAGAAAGAATGAAAGGAAGTGACTACACATATTTGGAAGTTGAGAGGTTGGAAAGCGGGTGAGTGAGTGTGTATGTATGTGAAAGAGAGAGAGAGAGAGAGAGAGAGAGAGAGAGAGAGAGAGAGAGATACAGCTGTTCTCTTACAGACGAGACTGTTGGTATTAAACTGTCAAACACATGCCCGTCTGTGCACAAGGTTTTTCTCGAACTTCCCTCCCGGCTCCTCTCGACGCTGGCGGGCATGATCAAAGCTACAAGTCGGGAAGCCATGATGGAGGGGGGGGGGTTACGACAGAGCCTCGCAGGACCTCAAATAATAAGCCTGATTGTTTACATTACACGACCTCCATAAATTCTGTCCTGTCTAGGAAAGCGGGTTATCTGAATTCAGTGGCCACAGAGAGCCCCGCTGTGAATTATCCACTAAACACAGGAGGCGTCTGTGACTCCACTTTTTGAAGACATTTACAAGAATAAAAGCCACTCTTTTTTCGTGTGTATGGATTCACAATAAACAAGACACTAGATACTCAGGTCTGTGATCAATCAATATTTAGTCAAGTGACCAGCCAAAGCTCAATCTGAACTGATCTATACGCGAGTAACGCACAACCATGAAGCGCTAAATCCCTCGACCGGTTCTGGATGGGTCTTTGACTTTGTCAAATCAATTACAAAAAGATACCACTTTGTAACATGCAAGTAACCTCAGGAAGTGTTTAAAGCTCTTAATTTGTCATGCTGCAAAAACACATTAGGCTGCATACCACATAGTTCTGAAACGGAGTTTGGGAGAATCGCTAAGGCCGTGTCATAAGGCAGGATTTATTAGAGGTTAAGTATCCTCCTGCTGGTTGTGAACTTTTTCAGAAGGCCTCGCAACACATTTGTCAAGAAAGTTGGTGTGTGGTGGGGGGTGGGGGGGGGGTGATGTTAAAACAGACCTACATTTGGTACACCTCTTGTCATTTATACACAACCCCCAATGCATGTTTCAATTAGGACTTTCAGTCGTAATATGACAAGGTAGATTTTTACCATGTCCACACCCTCACACACCCACACATGCACACACACACACACACACACGCAGCAAGTAGTAGAGAATGTCCCTGCAGAGCTAATATAAACATGAAAATTAATGCTGCTCTGCCCTATGAATCATGACCAGTGGGGTACATAGGCTACACAAATTGAAAAAAATATTACCACACATTTACCAAGTCAGTCACGTCGAACAGAAGCAAAACAGAATCCAAATTAGGCGTTGTATTTACCAAACTTTGCGGCGGGATTCCCCACTGCACTGCACTGCACTAGTAAAAGTCCACTTTATGTCCTGGTACAGAGTAAAACCAGACCATGCAGTCAGATCCCAACTGTTTTGATGCACAGACCACAATAGGGAATGCTACAAGTTTAAATCGAAACCATGGCGAATAACTGAACACCATTCTAATCTTCCTTGTTTGCACTACTATTTGCTTTTCGCCTATAAATCTATGCAACTCCTGTTGGCATGCCAACAGCATAATACGGTCATATTTTTTGCGTCATGCGTTTGTGATTACTTCCAGTCACAATCACATCCCTGTTAGGGTGGCACGACATGTCAGACCTATTTCAGTTGTATTGCTTCATATTGCAAAATATCATGCTACTCATGATAAAAACAGACAGAGAAAAAAAAAACCCAGGGAGCTGAAATGTTTGACCAGGATGCTTCAAGTGCCAAAGAAGAGGGTTCTCATATTTTTTTTTTTTAATGCCAGGTTCTACCAATTCCAGTAATGGAAATTCCAGCATTGACATAACGATGATACAGAATTATATGGTATAATCTCAGTTTTGGCTGCATGCAGACACTCGCTGAAAGAAAAAGGCAAAGCGCAGTAAGACCGGCTCAAACTCACAAGCACAAACAATACAGCGAAAACGTTCGTCTGCAGTGAGTCGTGCGTAATTAGGACAGACTCTGGCTGGCATTTCGCCCAGCACTTGTTTCCTCAGTGCAAACTCAAACGCAGCAAAGCGGCAGAAAACCATGCTTCAAAGCAACAAACAGTTTAATTGATCCCTTTCCTCCTGCATAAAAGAGGGGACCGGGTCTGCTTAAGTCCACTGGCCTGAAACAAAATGTAGCATGTTGCCTCATTCCGCCTAGCTTCTGTGTATAAGATTTTCAATGAGTTTTAAAAAAAACACACAGATCAAAAAAGGAGAAAAGTGAAGGAATTGGAACAATTCTGCTTGTCATTGGGTGCACAGATGGAAGTCCGGGTCTCAAAAGGGGGAAAGGATTTCTTGTCTACTTTTATAGCTTTTCTACAGAGTGTCCCAAACAAAAGTCTTCACACATGGGTGGGGGAACGAACACTTCCTGATCCAGCCATGAGACTAATTTCAATACATTCTTCTTTTGTCAAATGGCTGTCTGATTCAATTATTATTATTATTATTATTATTATTATATTTTACAGCAATTTTATCCTTTTGAAACTCCATAGGTACTAAGATAAATAATAACAACTTGTAAAAAAAATTCCAAATTGAAACGTTTGAGGCAAACATGAAAACAGCCAAAAAAAAAAATTTTTTTTTTTTATAAATAATCACCACTACACATACACACGCGCGCACGCACGCACGCGCGCGCGCACACACACAGCTCAGAGCGATGCGCCACACAGCGTTACACACAAAACCCCCAAGGGTTCCACACGTTCACGCACCTCTTTTTGGTCTGGGGAAACTTTCATGCAGATGAAACACGACTTTCTCCACAAAGTGCTGGATGTTGGTGTGCTCCGGCCCGCGGACAAACACCATCCAGTCGTGTGTGAAGCCCTCAGCGGTGGGTTTCTTCCGGACCTGAGCGCGGTGCCCGAGCTCCAGCTTCACCTGAACAGCACCCTGCAACAGCACCAAGATAAAATCAAATCAATCAATCAATAAAAACTGTACTGTAGCTCTAATAACGTAGTGCTTCCAGCATCCCACAACAGCACGATCATCCGAATGGCGAGAAGCAGTGTGATTAGTTCTAATCTTCTCTGACTGTACAGTTTAAAGCGTTAAGCGCAGACAGGAGCTCCGGCTCCTCTCACAGCCGGCTTCGCCGAACAGCACCTCGTTTTGTTCTGCAGCATGCAACTATTTCTACTATACTTTAATAAAGAAAGATGCATGCAAATTCTAGTGCGCGTTGATTACGCTCATACGCCTCCTTCGCTACGGAGAAGAGAGTGAGAGTGAGTGAGGGAGAGAGAGCAAGAGAGAGAGAGAAGGAAAAAAACACAACGGCGCTATTGCAAGACACAGAGAGAGCACCGTTTCAGCAGGTACTCACCGAGCCGGCCATTCTCGAGGCCACGGGATAATGCTATTTCATGGAGAATTTGGTTTAAATAAGACTAGCACGGACTGCGGACGGCCGATGGCGGACATGGTCTCTTAATTGAGCCCCAGCCCGAGTTTCAAGGAGTGAAGTGAAGTGAGACGCATGCGCTCTGGATGTACGTGGACGCGTAAAGGCGAAGGCGCGCGCCCGCGCGCACGCACGCTCCGGAGAGGACGCGCCGATTGGCTGCTTCCAAAAGCCACACAGTAGGCGACCTAGTGCCAGAACAGGACAGCGCTGGTTGTACAGACCGCGGTTTAGGACGGCACCATGATTTCTCGACGTGAAGAACGTCCTTTAAAACGTTTTTTTTTTCTTCTTCTTCCGTAAATTGTATACTATAACCTAAGACACAGGTTTAAGGAAATTATTATAATAATAACATAATAAGCTCTTTAAAGAGATCATAACACGCACCTCGTGTAACATTTTTACTTTTTTTTTTTTCTCCTGCACAAAGTTGTCAGTTTATTATGATTTCAGATCATAATACTTTCATAAAAATATTATTTTAATCATTCATTTTCTGGACTGCTTTTCATGTGTAGGGTCATGTTGCCCTGGTGTCGTTCCCAGAGAACTCAGGACACAAGGCAGGGTACACCCTGGATTAGGTGCCAACCCACCGCAGGGCACAGGCGCACACACACTCACACTCACACACCTAATCATACGCTAGAGGTAACTTGAAAGCACCAATCAGCCTACAACTTAGACTGTCGGAGGAAACCCACTGAGTACATAGAGAAAATGCAAACTCCACACACATGAACCAGAGGTGAGATTTGAACCCCCAACCCTAAAGGTACTTGTCAACCATGCTAACCATTGAGACTGGGGAAAAAAAAAGTCTAACCTAAATCTATTCTAATACCAATTTTCACAGTTCTCTAATTGAATGGTTTATGGATAAAGTTGCCCAAACCATGATAATTTATTCATCTTCACTCATATTTCCATATTTTCATAATCATATTTCCATATTTTCAGAATCTCTCTGTCTCAGGAATACCCTGAATTATACACCAGGATATCACAGTGCACAGACACACATACACACCCAGGGGCATGTTAGAATAACTATCCCACCTAATGTGCCATATTTAGAAGGTGAAAGGGAACCAGGAAGCCTGGAGGGATCCCACATGGACACAAGGACAAGATGCATAGATACTCCAAACAAACAATAACCTGAGCACAGGATTGAGCCTGGGACAATAGAGCTGTGTAGCACCAGTTCTATGTAGTGCGTCATAATGCCACATTAAATATGACTGTACACATTTAAGTCTAATATTACAATAAGTGGATTATGTTAATAAACAAATTCAAAATGAGCAGCTCTGTGGTTCATGAGGTCTTTTTCTTCATTTATTAAGCCATGAGTATACAGTATACATGGTTACAAGAAAAAGAAGGAAAAAACGGAGCAATATATAGTAAATAAGAGTTGTTTTTGAAATATTATTGTTTATAATATTTCTGGAGTGTAAAGTTATTACAGTAAGCTACTGAAATTTGAAAACTTTCAACAAAGAACACATCATCATTATTATTAACCTACCTGCTGTACTTAATGGAAGGCTGGAATGCACTAAGGTAATGATTAGCAAAGGTTTGTTACAACCAGTACATTTGCAAAATGCCTTCCTTTGTTAAGGTTAATGCTGATATTTGTGTTACTTCCTCTTCAGATGTTGATAAGCCATATGGATAATAATGTAACCAGTGATGTAAACTGTACAGTACACTCCAAGCAGGATTGGAAGAACAAGCCTTATTACATTAGGACAGTTTTGACAATTTGGACTGAGCAATTGATTAAGCACATAAGCTACTATAAACAGGTAACTGGGGATTTTCATGTTTTACAGTATGTTTCTGATTTCCGTCACTTTTGATAGATCTGAGTGAATGTACATAATCACCTAAATGGACCTTGTTTGCTAATTTCAAACTTTCATGAATATTGGTCTGACGCTCAGTGTGTTAATCCCTGCCGGGTCTAGATGGTGTAAGAATCAATGCAGCTGACCTATACAATAATGAACAGGTTTATTTCTGTGTAATTAGGGTGTAATCAGCTATTACAGTCCATATGTTTATTTTTTCCCCTAAATAACTGTTTGCTTCTTGTACTTAACATTTTTTAGGCAATGTACATTTTATCACACAGAAATCCATCTGATAGGCACTGAGCTCTCCTTTTTAATTTAGATTCCTCCTATACTAAAAAGTATTGTCAGTATAATTGTTATAATCACTGGAACATGTTTACATAGGTAAACATGACCTGTCAGTCTATTCCTTTTTCATTATGACTTTCATCCTTCTTGCAAATGTTACATTTAGTAAATCAGGTCTCATATCCTCTGATGTATGCCAGATGTATGCACCAGATGCTTTCCTCTCTCTCTCTCTCTCTCTCTCTCTCTCTCTCTCTCTCTCTCTCTCTCTCTCTCTTTTCTTCTCTCAATTCAGCATATAAAGGAAACATTTGTCTGGAATTCCTACAAACTCAGCACCTTACTAAAGTCAGTAAGAAGCGTGAACGTTAGCAAGGTCACAGAGAAATCATCACAGAGGAATGAAGCAGAACATGTTTTAAATGATATTTCCTGTACAAATGTGAACACATGATGAGGTTGGACTCTCTATTCATTAATTAAACTGGTTCTAATTCTGCTTTAGAAAGATAGAAACCTTGATTTTACTCAACAATTTGACATAAGATTAAGTATAATGAATAATATAAATATGACGGTTCCTTGTTAAATTGCTAAGGAGGATAAAGAAAATGTTTTGACCCTGTATAAACGTTTGCTAATTGTAAGCCATAGACAGAAATGGGCATGACCACATGGATAATACAGCTGCCACCCTTAAGACCTTGACTAAGATAAAATTTTCTGAGAGATCTGTTATGTTTATTTAAATGTATGCATTCATAATGAGCCAAAATTATGTTGGGTTGATTTGAATCAGTAGTTCTTAAGCGGTTTTGCAACCAGGGATGCCTTTACCTGTAGATACATCTTCCATTTAAAATATTTCTTTACAAATATCATGTGCATGAATCCTATTGCTAAAAAAAAAAGTTGGACTGAAGTAGAATCCGTGCTGCTGCTGTTAATCATTAATATGTTGAAAATAATAATAATAATAATAATAATAATAGTAGTAGTAGTAGAAGGAGGAGGAGGAAGAAGAGAAGGATGAAGAGTAGGAGGAGGAGGACGACGAAAAGGAAGAGTAAGAGTAGAAGTAGGAGGAGGAAGAGGATGGGGAGGAAGAAGAAGAGGAGAAAGTGTAGTAGTAGAAGGAGTAAGAGTAGTAGTACGAGGAGGAGGAAGAGGAGGAGGAAGAGTAGTACTGTAGTAGTTGTAGGAGGAGTAAAAGTAGTAGCAGTAAGAGGAGGAGGATGAAGAGTAGTAGTTATAGTAGTAATAAAGAGGAGAAGTAGGAGGAGGAAGAAAAGGAGTAAAAGTAGTAGTTGTTGTAGGAGGAGTAAGAGTAGTAGCAGTAAGAGGAGGAGGAGGATGAAGAGTAGTAGTTTACCACATTTACCACCTTGACAGTATCTAGTGTATTTTTTTATTTACTTTATATATATATATATATATATATATATATATATATATATATATATATATATATTTTTTTTTTTTTTTTTTTACATATTTTACACTTTGTTCACTCACCTTCATAATATTTTTTGCACTGTGCTTCATTATTTTATTTTATTTTATTTTATTTTATTGTTTTAAACCTATGAATGCTTATCAGTACAAAATCGCTTTTTGCGTTGTACGCATGACCCTTCCCGCTCCCCGTACAAACATGTGACGGATGCGTTGCACGAATGAGTTGGAGAACTGTAAAGTTACACCGACTAGCACACCGCGGGTAAGTTGATTCGGCTCGCTCTTCCTTAGTGTTCTCCTGCTCGTCAGGTTTGTGCGGCTACTTTTACAGCAGCAAGTGCATCACTTTCAGTGCAGGGGTCTGCTAATAATGGTGCGAGGCGAGTGTTATAAAGCTACAGAGCTGTTACAGTTAGCGCCGAGAGCTAATGAGTTAACATCGAAGTCAGAATGTGTTAGAAGTAGCGTTAATCCACCAGATGTGTACTGTATTTCATATTGAACAGATATATAACGATTCCACCTTCTCGTGTGAGATGGTTACTGTACTAAACACACATTTGCCCAGTCACTGAAGGTGAAGGCTACAGTACACAGGCTGGATCTGATCTCTCTTAACCCTATAGTGTGAGTGTAGAAAACGGCCACACGTGCCTGATCAGTGTGTATCTACAGCACAATATAGCATTATCATGTGCACACAGGCAGTGCAGAGCAAGCACTCCACATTGTACTGGGAGAAAGTGACAGCAGGCTGGAAAACTCTGGAATATGTTTCACTCATGTGCTTTTTTGTTGTGCATGCACCTTTTCCTTGGAGGACTAGCTTTACACATGAAAACATTATTTATTATTATTATTATTTTTTTTTAATGAATAACAGAGGCATTGCAATCTGCTATGGGTTAGTTGTTTGATGGGTTGCCAGATTTGAATGCAATTAAACATTCTACACACTATGTAACAGTGTCTTCAGCATAAAACCTGATGTCAAGTGGCTAGTTTTATCCAAACTTTAAAAAACATTATGATTATGTATGACCGCTTGACTGACGCATGGCATAGTGTATTTGTACAGTAATTTAAAGCATCGATGAAGAGGAATGTGTTAAAGATGGTCACTAGACTCACGTTTAATGTATCTAAGGTATAACTAATGCCCTGTATGCAAAATAATTGTATTATTTAAAAGAAATAATTGTTTAACACCCAAATATATGCTTAAATTTTTACAAGTAAAACAACTGTAAGGACATAGTTTCTATACTTGAGACAGACAAATCTCACGGTCACTGACTAAAATTATAATATCTTGCTTTTCCTGACCCCCAAGGCCGTTTCAGATTTGTCTTATTGCCGTTACACCTTCACATTCTTACGAGCACGTGTTGAAATGAACCTACCTGCGATAAAAGACGAGTGAATTTTCTGTCCTCGCTGATGGAAATGGTGTCACACCAGAGACGATGCAGCTTGTGGAGCAGAGAGCCACTGTGCTGGTTTGTCACTTATCACTAGTTAGAGGGTGAGGCAGAGAATGCAGGGCCTTCATCGTCACTCCCATGTGCTCTGTGTTTAAATATCTGTCTTAATCTGCTGGTTCCAGAAGCCTGTGTCAATCAGACAACTGTTTGAAACCGTCACGGCTCTCAGAGAACGTGAAACATCAGCAACTGTTGCTTTGTCCGCGGGAGACCAGTGACTCGGGCGTTCTGCTGATAAGATGTGTGCACCTGTCAGCTATTTCAGCAGCACGCCTTAGGGTGGTTTGTTAAGCCAAAGCTACACAAATGGCTGAGTATTGATATTCATTGAGATCTTGGGTCTGAAATGGAAGTGTTCGTTATTTCTGAAGCTGTGGGAATTGTGATCAGCGAGTACCAAATGTCTGACTGGGATGAACATTAGCACATACTATGACTAAAGGTACAGAATAAATCGTCATTATATCTAAGATAATGACTGTATCACAGTTACTACAAACAGTTACGCCTAACTCTGAAACCACAGCTCTGGCGAATTCTCAAGCGCTTTGGTCAGAAGGTCTTCATTAATATTCTATAACAGGAGCTCTGACAGTAATGCAAGCTCTAACTGAAATCACAGGTTTATTTTAATGCACTCGTTCTAATCCGTTTACCATTTCTATAGCTTTTTGACAGACGTGTTTGGCATATCTTCCTTTTTGAAACTGATGTTGATGTTTAACAATGTACGAAATGCATTTATATTCTATTGCTTAATTATTTGAGTAGATCACAACTGATCATAAGATTCCACAGTCATATTTGGAAGTAAATAAGCATCAGGGTTGAGCCAATCACAAGTGCCTGGAATTTTTATTAGCCTTTATTATCCGCTTCTGATCTTATTTTGGTAACCCAGTATGACCTCAAACTAGACTCAAAGTACTGTACTTCCCAATAATGAACTCAAACCAGATGTTTAGATTTAGCAGTCAGATGTTCTTGCCTGATGAAATCGTTCTGTGATGAAATCGGTTACTGGCTTATAGGTTTTGTGCAGTTTTTGCTTATCACATTTCACATGCTGTTGAGAATCACCCAAACGTAAAACGAGTAATGCAGTCATGTCACGTTTTGTGCAGAATTTGCTTATCCAAAAATCTTTTGACGTTTTGACAGTTACATAAATGATGAAAGTAGAGCTGCACAAAAAAAAAACAAACACATTGTGATTATTTTGATCCATATTGCAGTTATGATTAACACTGCGATATGTTAATTTAAATGTACCGTTCTGTATCCAAGATATATTCTGTATATCTGTATTTATCAAGGCTAAGAGCAAATAATTGGACAATGATCTCATTATGAGAATGTTAGCCAATATTAATTTCATTATCTCAAAAAGAAAAAATAAGAAAATACAGAAATTATTGACAAGCTCTGCGTATTTCCGACTATAGGTATACTGAATTACCTGTGGTAAATTGCAAAACTTTGCCATAAAAAAAAAAAAGCACCGGAGCATATTGCAATTTAAATTTTTTTGTAATGAATAAAAAAAATACAATTTGTCTTGCTCATTTTTTCAATATAATAATAATAATAATAATATATTGATGTGTTTTCGTATATTTATAATAATAACAATAAACAATAAAATATAATGTAAATACATAACATTAAAATGTATTATTAATAATAATAAAAATACAACAAACAGAGATGACCCAATCATTTATGTAGGTATCATGTATTGCAAAAAGGGTGTCTAGAGCTTGTAAAAGTCCTCAATTTCTCTTTTTTTCTCTCAAGATAAGTTTGTCCTTTAAAAGCCAGGTTAGACAACATGTCCCTGATCCATTGGCCGGTCTTTCATCTTCACTGACCTTCTATTTTAAGGCAATTACACGCTTGGCCTGAAACGAGCAGAAATTAATCAGCCTCCGATTCCTTTTATTCACTGGAAAATTTTCAGGAAAGAGATGCAGAATACACAATTAATTGTGCAACACTAGAAAAGGGAAGGGTTCTCTCTCTCTTTTTTTCCCCACCTTTTTTGTGCATGCTTTCTGACATTATGTTCTTTTGATAGTAATCACTTTTAATTGCCTTACGTCTCACAATGTTTTCTGATCTGCATATCACTTTTAATTTTACTCTGAACAAGAGCTTTAAAAAATAAAACACATCTAGGAATCATAAAGTCAATCTCGAATCGTCATTCCACTCATTCTGGACCGCCTAAATATAGATAGATAAACATCCTCAGCTCACTGTTTCTGAATATATCCAGGGTTATCCAGCAGTCTTCTCTTTTGCCATGCCATCTTGTGTTTCATTTACAGCTACAGTAATGTTCAGCTTTGTGAACTGGGATGCACAGGCTGAGACAGTTAATAAATTAACTTCACGAGAACTTTTTTCTTTCGGTTTACATTTTTATGCTGTAATGTAGATGGGATGTTTGATGGAGTTTATCTTTTGAACATGCAAGTTTGCTTAATACTCGTGTTTCTTTTTTACAAGCGAATGTGTGAAAGACACTTGGCAGTTGTTTTGGGTCTGTTGGTGCATAAGTAGTTCTGCAGGATTTGTATCAATGTCAATTGACCTGAACTGGTTTTCTAAATAAAGAAATGGAAATGTGTTCACATGCTTGAATATTCTCTTCCTCAGCAGCTCAGACCGGCTGCAATGATTCGAGATGACGAGTGAAAATTTAAAGAAGAGATTTGAGTTTCCCAGCTCTTTCATTCAGTCCCAGGTAAAAAAAAAAAACCTTGTCACAAAGATAAGGATTTAGATTTGGCTAATTGTTCATAAATGATTTCTATCAGTGTTATTGCCTCTAATTGTATTGTTTTAAGAGTTACATGTACTCAAACCACAGCGCTGTTTTTATGATTATGATTATAGCAGTTATAATGTGTATAATAATATACTGCGTGGACAAAAAAACTCACCATTTCAGAAGTCTTAAATTACTGGCCGGCATCAAGTAGCAAAAACTGTAGAACTGTACTGGAATTTGGTTAAGAACACAACTTGAACTTCATGGAAGAATTTTTTTTTCCCTAAACAAATCATAAATGGAGGTCACTTGAATGCTTAGTAAAGATGCTAAAAAGTATGTGGCAATAAAATGAAGTCACAGGCATATTCCAAAGTGTGGTTCTGGGAGCATGGGGAATCATTTTCACAATTGAATTTGCTATCACACTGTGTGCTGTAATCAAAGCTAAAGGGGGGTCAATAGAATTTTTTTTTTTTGGCCAGGAATGGTTTTGGTTAGGAGGAGGTTCTGACTGCATTTTATAAAATAAATTTAAAATAGTGTTTTTAAAAAAAAAATTTTAATAAGTAAAGATAGGATAAGAGTAATAAACACTTTACTGTTTCCTGTAAATAATTATATTACTCTATAATCACTAATTCTCCATAATTCAATCATGGACCACTATATTATCTCGTACACTATATGGTGTATTGGGCCAAACCTGTCAATTATTGAATTCAGGTCCCTTATCCCCGGTGAAGAGTAATTTTAAGCATTCTGACATCTTGGATAATTTTCTGTCTCCAGCATTGCGGCCATACTTTAGGAAAGACCCTTTTCTATTCCAACATGACTGTGCTCAAGTGCACAAAGCAAGCACTATAAAGACATGGTGTGATGAGTTTGGTGAGGAAGAAACTGACTGACCCACACAGAGCCCTGACCTCAACCCCATCGAGCACCTTTGGGATGAACTGGAGATTGTGAGCCAGGCATCAACATCGGGGACGGATTTACACAGAAACACTCCAATATCTTGTGGACATCCTTACAAGAAGATTGAAAGCTGTTCTAGCTGCAACAGGGAGACCTACTCCATATTGAAATATATGTATTTGGATTAAATATCATTGCAGGTTTGGCCAGAAACATTTGTCTATGTAGTGTAGTTTATGAGACGTGACGTTAAACCACCGGTTAGAATATTAAAGCATCACTTTTCATTATTATAATAAATAATAAGGAGCACTTTTGATGGAGTGTAGTCCTCAGTGTGTATTTTTGTACAGAGTGAGTTTTTTATACTGTTTTTTTATACTGTTTATATGGTGTGTCTAGGCTGTAAGGAGTTTGGTTACTACTTTACTAAAGGAGAAAGGCCAAAAGGAAAAGATCTCAGAATCTAATTCCCAGGTGAATTCTGCACTAACAACACCACCAATATGATACACTTTCAGTTCATCTTAACTTTTTATGAAATATTTTTAATTATTAAATTCTTGGGAAAAATGCAAGAATTATTTTATTACGCTACTGTGCAAAAGTCTTGGGCTGCCACACCTCATTTCTTTAAGTCAAATTAAACGTTTTACTGTAAAGGGCTGCAAAAATAAAATGCCCCCAAAATACAATAAAAAATTCTGATCCATGTAACAATCTTTTTTTTTATCAGCAACCTCATTTCCCCTCTTGTCTGTTCCAACCCCTCAGCTTTCAGCATCACCTATATACTAATTACCGGCCTGATCATCTGTCATCATCTGCACCTGTTTTTAATTGGTTCATGCCTTAAGCTGGATGTTTTGTATGCTTGAATGATTAATAGGTCATTGTGTGCCTTAACAAACAATAAAGTATTTCTTTGGAACTGGTAAGGTACAGGAACTGGACTGAGAAAACCAGTCCTGAACCAAAAATGTCCTTCAGGAAGCCTGGAGAACTATTCTTCAAGCCTACCTAAAAATGACAAGAATATCTGGCTCTTTGTAAGCAAAAGCAAAAGCAAAAAAAAAAGAGAGAGAGCAATTTTGGGGTGGGGCTCAAAACTTTTGCACAGTTTTGTATGTTGCATGGATTTTGAATGGTTTAAAAGTTTCATTATGCAGAAGCAGCTGATGTTGCAGTGTTTTAGCAGTAAAGAGTTTGAGTGGTTGTGTGTAATACAGCGTTTTTTTTTCCTAGTTGATTTCTTTGAAAGTTTGTAAAGTGTATGCATGCCGATACTTACTGGTTTCTCATATTAGTTTCTGGAATTGCTTAACTTGAAGCCACTGCATATTTTATGGCACATCCAGATATTTAAATATACAAATAACCGTTTCTCAAACCTGTTTAGGGTAATGTCAACTGTCAGTTTTAGAGTTCAGCTTATTTTTTGTGATTTATGAAAAAGAAAAAAACAAGCCAGCATATGTTTTCATTTTCATCTAAAAGAATAAAATGATCTAAGCATGATTTGAACAGTATAAATGAACTGAAACTGCAGCTATTAGAGCTGTTGTACAGTTGTCTGGATGATTAAGGTGCAGGTTGGGTGCGGCTGTGTTTGTTGTGTTTGTCCTGGCAGTGCCCGGCCCTGGTAGCTCTGTGGGAGCAGTGTAGCAGCGAGAGTGTGGTGGTGCGCTCGGCTTGCTGCGATGCCCTGGTGTTGTTGGTGGAGCAGGGCCACGCCGACCTGCACTACGTTCTTAACAGCATCCTCAACCTCCTTCCATCAGCACGGTGCGCCACCACTATCAATCAAACACGACCACCAGTGTGAACAGGGCTCCTTAAGAATGATTAGTATTGACCGGGGGTTCAGTAAGAACGGTTCCAAGGACCCCTGATTGACTGGGTGACTGTAAAAATGATACGGCAATCGAAAAAGGGTGAAGGTGTAGTGCCCACTATATTAGGTTTTCAAGGGGAACCTGTATATCGGCACCCCTGGTATTAATTCTCAATCAATTGGTCGAAAAGTGTTTTATTTCATTGGTGCAAAATGTCCATGTTGATTCACATTCTGAGATTTTTTCTGCTGAATGACCCCAAACCATGCTGGATTCCAGACTGGAGTTGGACTTGCACATCACTGTCATTTTGTTTCAGTATTGTAGATGTCGGGTAAGTCATTTGCTGTGCCATAATACTAATTAGTCAAAAATGTCACGTTTCTCACCCCATGGAGCCCTGATGGCATTATGATTATGCTTCAGCTCCTACCCCTTTCTGTCTGGTTGTCTGCTGCGCTGCCAATTTTTTCAGAAAGTGAGCCAAGCTGGGGTGCATAATATTAAAGAAAACTGTACACCTTCTCTCAGTAATGTGGCATAACGGTGGAGGGGAGCGGTAAATGCAAATTAATTAGCATGAGCGGTCTTTCATGTGCCTCAACTGAAGATTAGTACAGAAAATGCTTTGCTTCAACTAAAATTATTGTGATGGGGTTCACATTTTATCCTCCAGTTTAATTTATGTCTAAATTGAGTCTAATAAGACATGGCTCTCAATATAATGCAGTCAACAGACTGCTTTATTAAGTAGGCTATAAATATCAGTATACTATAAAATACCACGGTATATGAAATCCATCCATTGAATTAAAATTTTTGCCTCGTATGCCGATGCAAATTTTGGCATACGTCCGGGAGCCATTCAAAACTTGTTTCCCTCAGTGGAAAGCCAAGTGAAGTGAGCTTATTTATTTATCATTTATTAAAGTATGTCTATTTATTTCAGATTTTACTTAGTTTGCCTTAAGAACTCAAGCTGTAATATTATAAGAGGTGAAATAAACAGTTACATTTTAAACTAAACCAATATGATCACTGATAAATCAGGATAGGCTTTGGAGTTTCTCTCAAGCACGTATTTATTTATTCATGAATTATTATTTTTGGATGAGCTAAAATTCTTGAGGAAAATATCAATCACTCCAGCAAAAATATGAAACGTCAAATTCCTGTTCTGGTGTAGGTTTCCTTTTAAAGCCAAAAAGCTGTACAACAGCCAGGGGATCAAAAAATGTTACAGTTTGCTGAACATGACAAGTATTTTTGCAATACACTAGTGCTTTAACCGCAAACATGTCTGACATCACCCTTCTGTTTCTGTCCCTATACAAAAATGCAAAAACACACACACACTACACTACACTACACTGCAAACTCTCTTTTCCTTTCCTCATTGATTCAACCCAGAAATAAAAATAAAACCACTGCTGTGGGTGGGAAAGTTATATTTGGTAGTGGAGAGCGAAAGCTTCAAAAACACACCTAGGGCTAGGGGGGAATCCTTAGTATTAAGCATGTATCAGATCCTCTATATTGTTTCACATTACATTTTTGTTTCATTTAAAATGACTACTTTAGTATATATACTGTCTGTTATTGTTCCTGTGTTTATGGCCACTTGGATGAAAGACGCAGCTCATCTGCATAACCCATATAAGAGAAAGGAGAAACGCAGCTTAAATGCAGCTTGTCGTTTTCTCATGTTTATTCAGTTCACACACACACACACACACACACACACACACACACACACACACACACACACACACACACACACACACGAACAGCTCAAGCTGTCTCACCCACCATAATAATAGAGGATCACAAGTACACATATCCTCCCTCCTCGGTGTGCCAGCAGCACGACCCAATAACCATGTGATGAAGAAGAAGAACGTAGCTGCTGTTGTGATCATACTGTTTCGTGTATAGAAAGCCTGAGCAGATGGTCTTCATTTTAAAGATAATTGCACCAATATTTCAAAATTTCACAAGAGCTTTTAGTTTTTGGGGGGGGCCTTGGGGTTCACCAGAGCATCTTTCGTTCTAGATTTCAACACTGTAGATTCAGAAATGAGTTCTTCCTCTTCATCTTTCTATTCTGCAATAATCTGGTTTTGCACTCACTGACATCCTGTAGGCAGCACGTGAGGGAAGTTTAAGTTCCTGGCATGCACAGTGCAGACCGAAGACTTGCCTCTGCTCACGCAGAACACATGTATGCAATAGCGCAGATGAAAGCAGACACGCAGATGAATATGCTGTCAGCGTAGAATTACGGCTTCCCTCTTTCACCTAAACACGGTGTAATCAAACCCAGAGGAAGATGGGATGCACGGGCCGGCTGAGAGATGCGTGCAGGCTGAGGGAATAGAGAGGAGAGATGAAAGAAAGCGCAGAGCGTGCTGTCATATCCTTGTGATTTATAATGTATGAGAGACCTACGTCCTGCTCCACTGTCTTGAATCCGTGGCACCACAATCCATCATCGGCACCAATACAAGAATCAATACCCATGTAAAGCCAAGACATCATCATCATCATCATAATAATAATATTGTGAAGCCTGGTGGTGAGAAATACTTCATTAGATTGTTGATTTAAAGATGCAGGTGTTTGGTGTTGGTGAATCATACATAGAACAAATGTAATTCTATTGATTTTGTGTTAAGAAAAGAAGCTTGAACTGATGTTTTAATTCTGATCTCTGTCTAAAGCAGAAATGTACAAGGGCTGATAAAGGTGGTTGGGAGGCTGCTACAGATCCAAGCAAGTCAAAGGGACAAAAGCACATCCTTTTCTTGTCCGTACTCAATCAGGTGAGTGTTTATACGATGGCAGTGTGACGTCTGATTTATTTGCCTAAAATACTAATAAAAGTGATAAATAGTGCTAATTTGTATAAAGAAATTGTGGGCAAAGCATTTTTGGCTTTATGTTTTTTCTTTTTCTTTTTCTTTTCTTTTTTTTTTTTGAACAACCCTATCTTTAGTTTACAATGCAACGATGCAATGTTTCTTTCTTTGTGGGAATACTACAGCAGGTGGCACGGTGGCTAAGTCGTTAGCGTTGTCGTCTCCAGGCTTGGTCGTCTCTGGCCTATTTATGTGGAGTTTGCATGTTCTGACCAGTGCTTGGTACGTTTTCTTCAGCTACCTCAGTTTCTCCCCACAGTCCAAAGACATGCATAGTAGGTTTACTGGCATTTCCAAATTGACTCAGGTGTTTGTGGACTGTGATGGATTGGCACCCAATCCTGACTTTTGCCCTAAGATTCCTGGGATAGGCTCCAGACCCCTTGCAACCCCACAAATGAGAAGCGGTATAGATAATAGATGGCTGCATTGAATACTACTGCCAGGTTAAAGCAGTAAATCAATGAAATATCGTTAATGTAAAGGTCAGAAAAACACCAGAATCATTCTCTAGGTTTCCTGAAAGACGCCACTCATTTTTGGTCCTGGCTCTTTACCTGACCAGTTTCAGAGGGATTTTTATTTATTTATTGTTAAGCCATACAGTGATGATGATGATGATGATGATGACAGTCGATTAGTGTACTGGTGTTGCTGAAGGTTGAGTGGTTGGATAAGACGAGAGGGGAAATGAGGTTGCTGCTTTTAAATGACATCTTTAGGTAGCCACTCACAGTGAAACATTTGTTCCCGTTTCTTTTTTTTAATCCACAGCGAAAAATCGGCGAGGCTCAAAACTTTTGCACAACACTGTTCTTGAACACTTTTCTAGTGTAAGTGTAATTCATAAAACACTTAAAGCAGGTTATAAACCTGCAAAAGTAAGCCGGGGTCCCGAAGGACTACTAAGCACTAAAGCCGAATCAAGAGCCATCCAAAAACGGTTGCTATTCCTGTGTTTTCATTCTAATGTAGTTATTTGCTTACTAAGTATCCCGTGTGTGCAGTTTTGGCTTGGAGACGCTTAGTAACCACAAAGCAGGCCTACGAAATGAGTTTGTAAAAACAGTACTTCAATTAAATTAAAATACAAATCATGTGATTAATTTGTGCATAAACAGTGTACTGACTTTGCACAAAACACTTATAAGATATTCATGTATGAAATTAGCAAGTTAATATTTAGCAATTAATATTTTTTATGTTTTCATCGTGCATTTTGTTTACCACACTATCCAGATGTTCTTCTACCACTTCTTACAGTCATTGTCCGTATTCATTCATTAAACAGCCTGGCCTCTGTAGAGATGGGAGGGTTACTAAGAATCATTTAGTAACTGTTCCTCAAAGTGATTTCATGACTGGTTTGTAAGGATACACTCTTAGTTAAAAGCTTTTAGGTTCACTTCAGGGAGCGGTAAGATGCGATTGTTTAGAAAGAATGGGGGAAAA
This sequence comes from Clarias macrocephalus, assembly GCA_011419295.1. Lineage (NCBI taxonomy): Eukaryota > Metazoa > Chordata > Actinopteri > Siluriformes > Clariidae > Clarias > Clarias macrocephalus. The sequence goes on from JAAGKR010002350.1 coordinate 77,741, forward strand.
AAAGCGACTGATGATACTGTGATTACCCATCTTAAGTCTAGCAAATGACATGTTGGGACAAAGCTGCCAAGCGCCCTGCTATCACTAGAGGTCATATGTCTTCATGAGTTATTGCTCATAAAGTGTCTCTCTAATACGATCAAACCCTTGGGGACGGCAGTCTCATTAGTGGTGATAAACGTGTAATTTGATTTCTTTCGCCGAAATCAATCAATAGTGATGAGTCTTAACAGTCGTAACATTTATCCAATTTACAGGCACTGCCGAGTGACTGTGCTTATTGCCTTCCATCGACATAACCTATAGAAAATCCCGGCCTTTGTGATCCAGGCTTCTGGGGTCATGAGCAAGTCAGGGGCGTAGCAGAAATAATGGGGGAGGGGTGCTTTCTGTTCCTCGCTAGTCATTTCTCAGCTAATGCTGCTTGAGTGGTTTATCTTTGCTTGCTATTAAATCTAACGATGGTGCGATCTGTTGGGAGAAACCACGGCGTGGTCAAAACTAGTGAACACTGAGAATTCTAAACTAACCTTGTCTCTTTCGGGTGCTGCCTGGCTAGAAGACGAATAGCTGGAGAGCTTGTCTTTGCGTGAACTCGTCTGGGATTGCAGCTTGGACATCAGAGAAGGTGCCAGAATTAATCGAAGTGGCATGGTGATGCCCAGGCTGCCCATCTGCCTGGTGCCACCTCCGCAATCTGTTGTGGGGTCATTAGGCCGTTTAGAAAATACGAGCGTACCATCCAAAACATTTTGTCTTCCAGTAATGTTCTTTTAGGTTATGATGTCCCTTAATATTCTGCATTTTAACTGTTTGAAATAAGAATAAGAAATAAAAATATATATAAAAAAAAATCTAATATAATAATATATTAATAATAATATAATAAGTATTAAAAAGTGAAATGAAAGTGTTTGTTGATGAAATTGCGTAGCTCATTGCAGCATAGTGTTTTATTCAACACTAAATAAAACATACACTTTGGCTTTGTGACTTTGGAGATTGACTCCCTGCGTGACAATCTTAATTATTGTGAAATGAACTAAATAGTGTTTTGAGAACTGAAAAAAAAAGAAAAAGAAGACAAGTACTATGGACTGGTAGTGGCCCCATGAACAAAACCAACAAGTTCAGCTTCTTTGTTTGCTTTGTGAACTTGCAGTTAAACTCCATGAATAAAGAAGGTCAGGGTGTCGGACATCCGTTGAATAGACACTGAACCAGGTAATGTTGTGGCTGTCTGGCCAAACTGGAGCCTGATTGATGGGTTCCAGTGATGTGAGTCTTGCCCTAGTTGGATGGGGACACCAGAAGATAGATAAGGAGATAAATGAGTTCGAGGCCTGTCTGGGAGAATAATGGAGGGCTTCTGTTTAATGTTAACCCTGTTCAGACTCAGGTGTGCCCGAGAGTCGGGGTCACAGAACGGGATGACTTCGCTCCAAATACAGAACCTGGCAGATCATTTAGTCGAGGTCCAGCAAGATGTTGTAGATGGGTGTAACCCTTGTGGTTGGAGATATTCCACTTCTTCTTTTACTTTTAGTGTCATGTTTTGCAGAGCTTCTTAAATAAAGCAGTTCATTTAATGTGTGTGTTGCATTTCTAACTTGCAGCTACTGTACTTGAGATTTGACCAAAATAAAGAAATCTCTTGTCACATGTAAGGAAAATTTTGAAGATGTCTGGCATTCAGAATTTTGTGGACAATAATGAAATTTTAATTAAAATGTAAATGTTTATACTCAGAATTGATTATTGAAATCTGCTTTCTTCTGGATATTGAGTTGATAGATACCTGTGATTGGCTAATGTCGCTCTGATTAACAGTGGGGATAGTGATCATCTGTCTGACCTAGACAGCATGACCAGTTGTGCTCTAGGCCACAGCTGGCTGTGTTATAGTCAGGATTTGTACCGACAGAATGCAAATTCCTAACAATTATCCACTCTTTCATTCAGCGGCTGTACCACTTTATCCTGTATACAGGGTCATGGGGGGCCTGGAGCCTATGCCAGGAGACTTGGGGCATGAGGGTGCCAATCCATTACAGGGCACACACACAAATATGGGCAATTTGGGAACACCAGTTAGCCTAATCTGCATTTCTGTGGACTGTGGGAGGAAACCCAAAGCATGGAGAACATGCACACAGAGATGGGAATCGAACCTGGCCGGGAATTGAACCCGGATCCAGGAGTTGCAAGTTGACAGTGCTAACCACTAAGCCACCGTGCGGCCCAAATTAATTCTTATTTAATTAGTAATCATTAAAAAGGTACTTCTTGAGAAGTTCTCTGATGGATAAAGTATTTATCATTTTGCAAGTGATCAGTATAAATGCTAATCAGTTTGTAAAGCTAAAACCATTTCTCTAACTGCCTATTTACCATCATTGTGACCATGTGTGTGTGTATGTATGTGTGTGTGTATGTGTGTGTGTATTAGGAGCTGCCCTCACCCGTACATCACAGTGCTAGAGAATCGGCCTGATTGCTGGGCTGCTCTGCTGCAGGAGATTGATGACTTCATCCAGCTGGCTGCTGACAAGTAAGAGCTCTCCTTCAGAGTATCGACCAGACAAGAGGCCTTGGGCATGAGATAAAACACATACAGTCTCTCATTTATTCTTTATCTAATAACCCGGGTACTTTTGGATGTCCTAACTTCTGTCAAATCAAATGTTTCGTTGTGGGAAGACAATGTTCTCTGTATTTTTCATTGTTTCATTTTAAAAGGTAGAAGGATCAGATAAGAAGTTTAGGCACAGCTTGGCACTGCTGCTGCCAGGCACTGAGTTGATAATAAATGTAGCACTACCTAGTCCATTCATCATGCATTTTATTAAATAAGATTCAGTATAGAGTAGTTCACTGGTAATTACAATGAATCTCAATGAGCCGGCATTCTTCCAGAATTCTTTTTAACAACCGCATTGTTTGTGCGCCAGTGACGAGCCGCTGTTCATCTGTATGTTGGCTCCATTCCTGCGTTACCTTTACTGTGAGCCACAGAGGCTGTCGGAGAACGCGCTGCTCAGACATGGACTGCTCCAAGTGTTGCTGCAGCGCCGAGAGGTCACCCGGGGTCACAGCTCAGCCTGTGCACGGGTCGCTCACCAGATCCTGCGCTGCCTTTTCAGCTTGTTCCCTAATATACTGGTAAGAAACCTAAGCTGTGGGTATGAATAATTTCATTAAGCTCTGAAATGACGCTCATGTTTAAGTTATAGATATTGTTTTAATAGGAAAAGAAGATTATACTATTGTACAATTTATTCTAATAGGCCACAATGTTATAGACATGCAACATTACAGGGTAATAAAAAAATATGAAGTTTTGGGGCGGAAAAAAAAAAAAACCTGTGTCTAAGACAGACGCATGCATATGTGTAAATAAAAAAAGCCTCCTGAGGTCTATATAGAATGAATGCACACAAATTATTTATCATTTCATACTGTATTATGTGAATAATGTTGCAATTTAAAATTCATTTTACTCTTAATACCTAATTGCCAATAGGTAGATTCTGCTAATGCACTGTGAATTCTTCCTGTCATCACAATGGACACACTGTAGGTGGACAGCATTACAGCTGTGGTGGAGATCAGTTCAATGGCCGAGTTGCTCAGCTCTGCCCTGCTGGCCGAGCCTGGGCTCTGGAGGACTGAGTTAGCGCAGCTAGCACTGCAGCTCCTGTGTGTCTGTCACCTCAGCCTCCAGCTGGGAGGAGAGCTGAGGTCTTCGCTCCAAACCTTGCAACATCTTCTGCCTGTCTGTAAAGAGGTGAGACCTACTGATTGATCGTTCTGAGCTGTTTGATCCACAATCAAGGTGCTACAGAGTTGTAGGAAAGGGATCTGATCTATTTATTTATTTATTTATTTTATCCATCTCTGTTTCACATCTTCAGTGTACATATACCGTAAAAGTCCTTGTACTAGACCCAGTGCATGCTGAACTTGCTTATTAGCAATGCATACAATATTTATGGAATTTAATTAAACATGCTGCATCCTGTGTGTTCACAAGTCTGACTGCAGATTAGCAATGGAGATAAACTGCAATCACAAATAGATCCGTCATTTCGCACGCTTCTGTCGCCTTCAAAATGGCATGGACTTCTATGTGATTGGGCTTCATCTATGTGATATAAGTATGTTTTTTAACTTGATTCATTTTATTTGAGAGAAAATGAGCACATTTTTATTTGTCTTATAAAAAAATCAGATTTTCTTTAAAAGTGCATCTATGTGTAGAGAGAGATGATCAACACCTATGTTGTACAGCGTAATTATATTTAGTAATACAGACAAAACTCCATAAAAGGTAAAGCTCACCCAGAGCTGACGAACTGAATGGTGATTGGGCGCCTCCTAAGGGCACAGAGAGCTAAATGTTGCAGTAATGTAGCTCAGCTATCGCAGCGTCTTGGCTACTACGCTCCGGGTCGCATACCATCATACAGTAAATAAACACTCTTCTCATCATTAAGCGACTTACAGTTGATTGGTGTTTAATACAAGTATTCACTTTGAATCAATCAAAATACGGACACGTTTGCCTGTCAAATCAATAACATTGACTACGCAGTTCACTCTTTGAGGCTGTTGTATATATACAGTACTGTGCAAAGGTCTTAGGCGCCATATTATCTGTAGTACAAATTTTGTTGTACAAGTTTATTATGTCTGCATTATTATGTACAAGACCATTCCCTATGAAAATAGAAAAGAGCGAGTGTGACGAAGTTACCAAAAGAACTCATATTCTCCAGCAAGCTCAGTAAAACCTAACAGCTGTTTTACTTAGAATACTGAACACATCTGTATCGAACACCACCGCTTATGTTCAATCAAAGAGGTTCCACACCAAATATTGATCGTTTATTGTTTATTACTTAGTGCTTTTTATAGAAGTTTCTTTTAATGTAGAAATGTTTTTAAAAGCATCATTGCATATGGCTTTTGTTTTCGATCTTCCCTAGACAGTACTGTAAATGATGCTGGAGAATATGAGTTCTTTTGGTAACTTCTTATTCATTTGGTAACTTATTCATTAATTGTAGTGTATGTTTGTAGGGAATGGTCTTGTACATTATAATGCAGACATAACCTTATGTAACAAAATTTGTACTACAGATAATATGGTGCCTAGGACTTTTGCACAGTACTGTATATATACTGTATATATGAGACTATATATAATGAGACAGTTTATATATTATTTCTAATTTTCAGATTAGATGGGTTGACGAAAGAATTGTCATTCCAGCCAATTATCATTTCCATCAAGCAGAAAAGGCCAGCCAGACATTTTTCATTAAATTAAAATAAAATGATAATCGTGTGCTTTGATTACGGCACACAATCTGATAGCCTGGACTAATCAGACCACATTACCTTTTTTCTATTGCTCCAAAGTCGAATCTTTTTGAAGTCAAGTCGAGTGATTTCCGTGTGTATGGAACTGCCTTATTTTCACTATTAACTGTAGCTGTAATGTTTTTTTATTTATTTATTTTTTACTATTGATTTTTACTATGCATCTTCACCAAGTGTTTAAATTATTCCCGTTCATGATTTATTTCCGATCGCATTTCTTCCATAAAGGTGATGGTTCAGAACTTTCCTTCCATGTTTTTGTCATCTTAACCCAGTTAAGTTAATTTCAAAACCCTTTCGTTGTTTTCTTTGCTTGATGCGGCCTAATATTTTTACCCCCTCTGTGAAGTGGTGAACAATTTGAATTACTTCCTTAAACTTTAACTTTTCACTGGCTCAGGAGTAGGATACAGATGTTTTGTTCCAAACTAACTGGATTTCATGGGCACCATATTACTTGTATAAATGCTCCTGTGACTGATTTACAAATGATCTGGTTTATATCCAGCTTGATAAATGAGGAGTGTTGTGTACCTTGCGAAAGATGTTCTAATGAGACATTTTAACACAGGCATAAGCATGTTTACGGGCCAGGCTTTGAGTTCAGCCTGTGTTAGCGTTAGTCTTTGTAAAGGTGCTTGGTCTGCTTTTATTATTAAAGAGGGAATTATTTGTTCAGATATTGTTTAACTGTCCCCAGACAACTCATAAACTGTTTATTCTCAAAGTCCCGGTGTGTTTCCCGGCTTCCAGGATTTGTTTCTGTTAGGCTTGAACGTGATGAAAAAGGCATGCTGGCTTCAAACAGAGTTAGCTGTGTGATGCTAATCTTCTCAAATCCTCCCCTCAAGTCTCTAAAGACTGGTGGTAGCTTTCACGCCAGCCTGGAGCGATTTTCATCCCGCGCTCAGCACCCCCCGATCGACGGCATCTGCGTCCCACTCTTCTCTCACTTCGTCTCTTTCTCTCCGCAGGATCTCCCGTCTGAGCAAGTGATCATGGGGATCTCGCTGCTCCTCCTCAGAGCCTCGGCCTCACAGCAGACTGCCCTCCTGGAGCTCGGTGAAGATTTTCTCCCCTCTTACCGATACTGATAGCTTTATTTCCATGCAGGAGGTTGATATTTTTGCTATTTTTAGCAGTTGATTAGCCCATTTAATTCAATCGCACATGATGGAGTTGTGTCTGTATTTGTTTTTAATTTCAAAGTTTTAAAGTCGTAATCTGGCTTGCAATTAACAAATGCATTGAGTTAGTGTTTGCGAGCTGTTTGGTCCACCAATACAAGACCTTTATACAATCAATACTATTTAAGTGTTCACTCAGGTCCCAGACTCAAATATTGGTTTATGAACTATGTTTAACTGGATCACTTTTAAAACCTCACACTGCATTTGGCTTTCTAGATTAATCCTTTTGTAACAAAAGACATGAACATTATTATCAGGGAAATTTATTTAATTTGATTAAAGGAATAGATTGGTCAAAACTATATTTCAAAATATTGTCTATTAGCTAAGATGTGTTTGAGGTATACCTCATTGGAAAAAGTCTTCAAAAGCTGCAGGATATTCAAAACTGTGTACGTAGGATGCTGATGCGAGCTCATAAATATGACTATATTACGCCCATCCTTAAATCTCTTTATGACTCCCTGTTTCATTCAGAATTGAATACAAGGTTGCCCTTCTTACCCACCAGTGCATTTATGGCGATGCCCATCCCTGTCTTATAGAACATATTACCTCACATACATCTACATGCAACCTCCGGTCTGTGTCAGTACATCTTTTGAAATCTTCTAAGACCAAGCTTCATACCGTGGGAAATCTGGCTTTTTGCTCAGCTGCACCAATGCTTAATATAAATATATTATTATTATTATTCATAGTAATGGAGCTAAATGGGTATTGCTAACAACACAGATAATGTCAAGCTAAAAATTTAATCTGCTTAAAATACACACAACTCATTAACCCATGAAACTAGGTAAACCATTTTTACATCATGGTACATCCAGCTAGAAACCTCTATAGTCCCAACTAGGGACCATGGTGACCAGTGGTGACCATTGTATTTATTCCCGTCTTTACGACCGTGGTAGGACCTCCGGTGAAGACTCGCACACTCATTCACACACTACGGCCAATTTGGGAACGCAAATTAGCCCAACCTGCATGTCTTTGGACTGTGTGAGGAAACTTCAGCACTCGGAGGAACCCCACCATGCATGGGGAGAACAGGCAAGCTCCATGCACACAGACCCCAAGGTGAAAATCGAACCAGGACCCTGAAGGTGCAATAGTGCTAATCACTAAGCCACCATGCCGCCATCAAGTTTCATAAAATAGCAGAATAAATTCATATAAAAGTCTAATTACATTATCTTGACATTTTACAGTATTACGCACAATTTATTTTTAAGGCATTTTATACATTCAGATGAATCACTGGTATGCAGTTTCCACCCGGTTGTGACCTTGTATAAGAAAACCCCCTCCCGAAGCTTGTTGCTCAGCTCTGCTGTTCTCTGGTGAGGCGTGGCTCAGCAGTGGATCCTTTACAATGCCACTGAGAGAAAAAGAGTTTAAGATATGAAAAACTGCATTAACTATGGGATATTTCAAATACACTTTACAGGGTATTTTTGGGACTTATTTTAAAGAAACGGGGGCCTTTAAGTCTGAGAAACACACCATTTTGTTTTGAGAATAAACAGGTGATTCCAGTTGTTTTTGAATATTTTTTGTGTTTTAAATTTCCAAAGAACCTGTCATGATTTGGGCGTGCATCTTCATTTGTAGGAGCATCTTCCTATGCTATACTGCTACAGTACAGACCAAAAGTTTGGACACACCTTCTCATTCAAAGAGATTGAATTTGTATTATGTCAAGAAAAAAGCAGCTAAGTAAAGAAAAACGAGTGGCCATCATTACTTTAAGAAATGAAGGTCAGTCAGTCCGAAAAATTGGGAAAACTTTGAAAGTGTCCCCAAGTGCAGTCACAAAAACCATCAAGTGCTACAAAGAAACTGGCTCACATGCGGACTGCCCCAGGAAAGGAAGACCAAGAGTCACCTCTGCTGCGAAGGATAAGTTCATCCGAGTCACCAACCTCAGAAATCGCAGGTTAACAACAGCTCAGATCAGAGAGCAGGTCAATGCCACACAGAGTTCTAGCAGCAGACACGTCTCTAGAACAACTGTTAAGAGGAGACTGTGTGAATCAGGCCTTCATGGTAGAAAATCTGCTAGGAAACCACTGCTAAGGTGGACTTGTTTGGGCTAAAGAACACAAAGAACACAATAAAGAAACACTTTGAATGAGAAGGTGTGTCCAAACTTTTGGTCTGTACTGTATATATTTGCCTGGTCTTAGCAGTGGTTTCCTAGCAGATATTCTGAAGATTAATGAATTATTAATTCATTATAAGGATAAAAAATTAGGACTAATGAATTATTAATTAATTATAAGGATAACGATGACTAATAAATGAAATGGCTTTTGTCAATAACTCATTAATCTTCAGGCTTATTGTCCTTGTCAAGGGCTACAGTGGATCTCACTGTATTTGAGCTGGGAATACACCTTGGATGAGATGCATGTCTATGACAGGGTACCATATAGTCTCACACACTCATTAGTACCTAGGGGCAGTTTATGTGATAAATTCACCTGAGGAAACCTGAGAGCTTTGAGGGAACCCACAAGGACACAGCGAGAACTCCACATTGACTGTAACCTGAGCTCAGGATCAAACTGGGGACTCCATGCTGCCTGATATTAATCATGTAGCTGTAAAACTAAAGCAACTGACTTCAGTCCTTATGTGTGTTGGAGTAAAGGGGGGGGCGGCCTGTGTGAAATAGATTGTTGGCCTTTTGATTCTGATTGATTCTTTCCCATTTGTTGTTGTTTGCACTTCTTTAACTTTACTAAATATTCATCATCATAAATCAATGCCAATGTAATAGTCTTTTTTTTATCTGCATATTGTGTCCTTTCATGCTCACAGCTGTAAAGATCATTCCACCTGAAGAGAAACCTGTATGGGGTGCCTCAGTGCTTGTGATGCCACTGCTGCAGGTGCTTTCCTGCTCCACTCTCATGGAGGCACTCACTGACCCTCACACACAGGCAAAGAATCAAGACCTTGCCACTTCACTGCTACAGACGATTGAGAAAGAGACGAGCAGTCCGGTTCAGGTACCTGACCTTGACCTTCCTGCTGTTGCACAAATGTCTTATGCAACCAAGTTTGTGGCAAATAGTTGTTTAAATCAAAATAAGACACTTTCTACATCTGGCGTTTTAAGAAGTCCCCTGTTTTATCTATAATTTAACATTAATATACTATAATATACTTAATATACTGTACCTTTTCCCTTCACTCTGTTGCAGAACAGCACACAGCTGACTCTTCCTCTCAGCACATGGTACAGTGAGGTGCAAGTGGCCACAAGTGTGTTATGGCAAGTCTCCACGAACCCCTCGGCAGCAATGGACTGGCTCTATTCCATTCAGTCCACTCTTCCTTTGTCCGAGCGTGTCCCCGATGCTCTTCCTCTCCTGGTCACGCACCTGATCCTCAGGAGTGAGGGGGATCTCTGCAGGCTAGCACTGGACACTGCAGCAGGCATTGCTGAGGCTGATCCCGCTCAGGTACATCCTAGACACTCACAATCATTATTACTCTCTGAAAAATGTTTCAGCATACGTAAATTGGGATGCTCGTTTAACGGTCCCATGTTTAAGAGTGTGGATTCATTTAGTGAGGGATGTGGAATATATTCAGGGGATTGTTGAGTTTATTTTGTCACAGTGGGGAAAATCACAGCCTAAAATGTATTTAAATATACAGACCTGTCACATACTGTACAGCATTCTGTCTGTTGAAAGGTCAGGAATAAATAGCTTTATGACTGTAATAAATGGCTCCAGTAATTGCTATACACAATTAGTTATGATATTTGAATTGCCTGTTCTTATTGGGTCAGTGGGATTTATTTTACGCTTAAAGATCAAATACATGTGAAGCCCTAGATTAAGTCTTACTGTATGTGAGCCCAGAAGGCTGAATAAAACTGTAATTTCAGGGTTGAATAAATATAAGTATAGTGATGTAGACATGTTGCATAGCATACTTTGTCACCATAGTATTTGTTATCAGAGTGAACTTGAATTTTCAAGAATGTTTCTACATTTCTCAAAGCTGAAATATGTATTTACTTATAAATTGTTATAAATTATTATAACAATGTCTATTTAAATACTTTTTTTTCTAAACTTTTAGGCTAATAGTCATTTGCTTGATGATGGGAATAAATACACTTTGAGATTTTTACAATTTAGTACATAAATTGCAAAAAAGCACCTGTAAATGTTGCGTCTAAGACGTTAATGGATTCTGACTTCTTCTGTTGCTGTAACTGCTATAGCGTTTTATTTGGTACAGTATGTGGCATGCACTATGCAAATAGAACGAACAGACTAAATGTACTGCGTGGAGTATACAAAATGGTATAGTTCTTAAGCAACTCCTTAAATCCTTACGGGCTTACCCATGTACTGTACATAATAAATATATAAATAAAATAAATATATTTATTATATAAATATACTTTCCATCATAAAGACGGTCCATAAATATTTGGATAAAGATGATTTTTGGATTTATATACCCCCATCCATCCATCTAGGAACCTCTGTAGTCCAACTAGGGACCGTGGAACCCAATAGTGACCATTGTATTAATTCTCATTAACTTGAGAATTAATACAATGACTGTGGTTGGACCTTTTGTTCAACATTTACAATCGAATTTACACAATATGGGCAATTTGGGTACGCCAATTAGCCTAATCTGCATGTCTTTGGACTGTGGGAGGAAACCAGAGTACCCGGAGGAAACCCACCAAGCACAGGAAGAACATGCAAGCTCCAATCACACAAACCCAATTCGGGAGTCAAACCCGAGACCTGGAGGTGCAAGGCATATATATACCACCGCGAAATTAAGCAATCAGGATGTGTTTGAAGAATATACTTTCAGCTTTAATTAAAGGGGTTTAACAAAAACAAACAAACAAAAAAATTTTACAGTCAGTGACTGTATGCAGTTTGCAATCTACTGCCCTCACCAAACACTGAGCTTCCTCACTTGAGACCTTTAGTTACTGTAGCCTTCAGTTGCATGTCTGTAGGTCTTTCTGCTTTTAGTTTTGTCCTCAGGAAGTGGAAAGATAATATTTACATAATTCGACTAAATTTGGGAGGAGAGTACAACTCTGTACATTCTAGGATTTACTGTACTTTTCTGCTTTTATCTGCAGTCACATCATCAGTAAACACCAGTGACCAGTTCCATTGGTAGAGCAGAAATACTCATGCTAATGCTGCTGCCATTATTTTTGACATATGATATGGTATGCTTTGGAACATTGGTCTTTCCTTTTCATTTACATATTCTTCTCTTCCCATCATTCTGGTATTGGTTAATCTTGAAGACCTTTTTTGTTGTTGTTGTTTTTAAGCAAAGTCTAATCTAGCCTTACTGTTCTTGAGTGTTCCCAGAGGTTTGCATTCATGAGGGCATTTCTTTAATACATACTTTGACAATAATATGACCACCTACTTTAGAATGTTCTTGCCTTTTTTTCTTGTTTTTCTTGTTGTGATGGGTTGTTTTTCTTTACCAAGGAAAGAATTTTGTGATCATACACTTTAGTTGTATTTTGTATTCTTCAAGGTCTTTTGGTATTGCTGAACTTGTCAATGCATTTCTTTTCTTTTTTTTTCTTTTCTTTTAAAAACTTACAAATTGCTTATTTGGCCACTGATGACTCTTTTGCTATCTATTTTGAATGTCCGTCTGATTTGTTACTGTATTTCAATCTAAAAGCTTTACTTGCATCAGCACCTCTTTTAGACTGCATAAGAGAATCCAAATACGTAAAATTAATTACAAGAGAAAATATTTAAAATCTCTGTATTCAAGCTTTATTAGACCTGCTGCACACATTATGACTGCTCCATTTCATAGTGGTGGTCTAGAGAGGCAAAATTTAAAAAGGAATTGGGTCGCTGTCCAAATACTTATGCACCTGGTTGTATTATACAGTCACACATTGTTGCAGTATTGCTAATATTTATTCTGTCTGAGGCCATTGAAATTATAGGCTCATTAATATTCCAGTGCTAATTATTTAAAGTACTTGAAATTTAAATGCTGTTTGACACCCCTGTGGCGTGTGCCTTCTTGAAAAAAAGAATCTTACTTGTTAATGCTGAAGAAGGTGGCATATGAATTGAAATCATACCCAGAGACAGTACCCAGCTTCTTTTTTTTTCCCCCCACTCTCCCATTCCTGCCTATTATCCATTCAGATGCCAGAGTTGCTAGGCAACACGTTGGCAGCTGAGGAATTGGAGCAGTTTGCAGTTATGGGAGAAGAAGAAGAAGAAGAGATGGCATAGCAATGACACCTGCAGATTCCCTGATGGTGAATTCAGCAATGCAAGCAATTTGTGTGAGAATAGAGCTTACGCTTGAACAAGCCTGAGTAGACTTGGCACAGTTTATCATACACATCATTTTAGCTCGATAACATTTAGGCAGGCAAAAAGGGTATAATGGGAATCCATTTGGAAGGCTTCAGGAGGGTCTGAAATCATGGAGGTGTTTAACTCTGATGTGAGCGACTATCTATTCGTGTCATATTAAACCAGTGATGCATGTGTAGCACGAAAGAAAATGGGCACTCGACTGCATTTAAGCTAAAGTGAACAGTCGTTTAGGGTGAGGTAAACACCATGCAATTTGGATGTTGGGAAGGAATAATGTATAAACAAGCTTAACCCATGGGGTGCAGACTATGGGGCAAAAATGGACTCAAAAGTTTCAAAAAATATTAAATAACTGTCCTTTTTTTTTTTAAAGAGTTGTTAGTGTTTCTCATATTCAACATATGAACTCATGACATTAAGTAATAAAAAATCGACTTTAAAGCTCAGGGTGGTATTTATACCACATGCTCCCCTTCTACACCTTTGTGGTATATAGGTAACTATACAGATGTGTAACCAGTTGATTCATTATAGGTTTAAAATCAAGTGCATTTTTTTTTTTAAGTTCCAACTGAAGGAGATTGAAAATACTAACATACAGTACTGTGCATTTCCTCATAGTAAATAAAATTCTATGATGTAGATTAAATTACAGAAATGGAAACAAAAGTTTTACTGCATCAATGCTGCAAAGTGCCTATAGATACAATTTAAAATTGGTAGTTTATGTAACAACTTCAGCAGCAACCTCATTTCCCCATAATTCTATATAATTCTAGCATTTTATCATGATTCACCTTATGTTGTTATAATTGTTTGTGGTCATTTCCTCCCCGCATGCCCTTGCCCTTCCTGCTCCTCTTCCCATTAGTTTAGCATTAGTTTAACCTCCCAGGGGCTGTTAATTGGCCGGCTGATGGGGTCGGAGGTTGTGCCGTTCTCAGCAGGCCGGGTCGCTCGTCTTGGCTCCTGCAGTGCGGGGTGTGTTGTAGGAGCATCGTAGGGTTAATCCCTAATTCTAGGACATCTAACACTGTCTTCACTAGCCTGAAATAAGGGAGTTTCTGCTGCGCAGGGTCAGAGCGGTTGTGTGATGATCGCTGGACCGTTTTTCAATTTGAATTCAAATTGAGGTCAGCAAGTCATATGTTCATAATAAGACCTGACTGTTCTTTTATGGTAGAGATTTTTTTTAACAAATGACTGACTATGTGAGATTATATTCGTAACATATATCGTCCGTTTAATAATTACAGAGCGGTCTACAGTATTCGCTTGTGTGAGGGAAAAATCCCCCAAATACTAAATAGAGATATTCTTATTTTTTTTCTTTTCAGTTTCCAGGCACAGATTAAGATTGGTATTCTTTCATCTTGCACTTGGCAGGTACCAGAGCCTCACCATATTCTGACACTCATTTAGCTCCCTGAACATTTCCAGTTCTACCCCTCAGGCTCAAAACATCAGAATTTTCTCAGGCCTTAAAAGCCGGATAAACACTGGCCACACGCCAACACGTAGCATGATAAAAGCATCCTAAAATAACATTTTAAGACATAAGAGCGTCTCGAGCAAAGCAGAGTGAGAGAAACACGGAGGGATTCTGGAGCTTCTGGACGACACTTCAAAGCCGTGTGACTGTGGGTCGTCCCGCTCTGTGTTTTCTCCGCACACACACTGCGTGAGATGGATGGGTTGTGACAGTCTCCCTCAGTGTAGCAGCAGTAATGATGGGGGGGAAGAAGCGCTCTAACACCTCCTCCTCCTCCTCCTTCTCCTCTTTCTTCTCTTCTTCCTCCTCCTCCTGAGTGATCTCTAAGCAAACATGTCTCACTACCAGTTGAGCCCCGTCCATCTTTCCTTACGTTTAGCCTGGAGGGATTTGTTGCTCCCCAACTGCTCAACGTCATAAATGCCTGTGTGCATATTTCTGTCACGTTTATCTCGTGTGTCACTCACACGTTTCCACTCATTCTGCTGAGACTGCATATTATTTCTCTTTTTGTCTGCCTTTCTGTCGAGCTCATCTTTTTCTTTCTTTTTCTTTCTTTTTTCTAGAAGTGTTCCTATTTTTCCCCACCAGTTTCATTCTGTTAAGTTTCCCTGATCTTTTGCTTAATTTTTTATCTTTGTTTTGCATATTTTTACTATTTCACTTTCTTGTTTTCTTGCCTGTCTTTCTCTCATTCATTTTTTCCTTTCTTTTTTAGACTCCTCTCATTTCTTTTCTCTTTTAATTTTATTCTCTCATTCTATTTCTTTCTTCATATTATTTTCTCTCTTTTCCTTTTATTCTTTTTTTTCCCTTTTATTTTTTTCACTTTCTTTGAATTATTTTCACTTTCTTTTGCTCTTTCTCTTCCTTTTGCTTTTTCTTTGTTACTTCTATTCTTTTTTCTGTTTCATACTATTGCTCGTTCTTTTATAGGTCTTTATACTCGTTCTTTTTAGTGCGTTTTCTCTTTTCGTTTTCCTCTTTGTTTCTTTGTTTGTTTCTTTCTTTCTTTGTCACACTTTCACTTCATTCACTCTCTCATTTTAGTTTTTTTTGTTTTGTCTGTCCCTCAGTTTTTTCTTTTGTCTTGTTTGTTTTTTACTTACACCATCATGTTACCGCTCTCTTTGTCTCTCTCTCTCTCTCTCTCTCTCTCTCTCTCTCTCTCTCTCTCTCTGTATCAGGTCCCATGTCTGCTGCCAGTGTTGATGTTTAAGCTGGGCCGAGTCTCTGACCTGACTCTGTCTCATTCTGTACTCTTCACGTTGCCGAAGCTTGGAACACACACGGTTTGTATTCCTGTCCAACTTCTCTTCCACAGGCCTTTTAGCAAAGTGAACTGTAATTTCAAATGAAATGTGTAAAGAACAGAAAAGCATAATAACAATTAACAACAAACACTTCACACATAGTTTATACATAGCACTGCCAGCTCATAAATCCTATTGTCTTATTGTTTAAAATTTAGTCCCCCCAAGCTTCCTGGGCTGGTCCTCTGTCCTGCATACTGTCGCTCAGTTTTTGGTACAGAAATAGAAATAGGCTGCTTTTGGACTGTAATTATGCTTCTCTTGTTGTTATGGCAACAGCTCACCTGGTGCTGTGGGTACATGCATGAAACAGTCCACTGCTTCCCCTTGCTATTGTAATTCATCAGTCTCCGCAGCCATGCACATTATTCATCACTGCTCTATCCTCAGGTATGCTACGGAGAGACACTGACATGGGCTAATGATTTCAATAACATCAACAAAAAACTTTTCTCTAACGTTGGTGAAAGAGCACGCCCAGGACCTGTTTTTTGTTGTTGCAGGATTATGTGTGTTTGATATCAGTAACCTTTTTTTTTCCTTTATATAATTATCTATTCTGATCCTCAGGTTCGCTTAAACAATGGCGCCTTGTTTTTTAAGCCCAGTTTTAATAAAACAGCTCGATGTCTGTCCTTCCCTAATGAAATCCGGATGTTAAATTAGTGCTAAAGCACTGACTCAGGGTTTTAGCTCTCTAATTCATTGTCCCAATGCAACTAAGCCTTGTTATTGGAGTGCTTTAAGGGGAATTATGGTTTTCTCGATTGCTCTAGATGGGTCTTCAGAGTTTCCTCATTATGCTGAAGCTCGTCTTTGTTCTCTCAGTTCTGTATACCGCAGGTCCTGCATGTTCTCCAGATGCTGGCCAGCTGCTCCAAGTTGAGGGCTGTGGCTCTGAGGCTGCTCACTAAACTCTGGCAGAAACAGGTACAGTACAACACGTATCGGTTAGATTTCGGTCATTTGTCCGTGTGGTACTTTTTCCTCACTATAATATTTTCATAAGAGAGGATTTTGTCTTATTTCTGATTTCATAATAAATTCATAGAATTCAATATTTAAAAATAATTTCATTTAAGAGCCTTAATTTGATATAAAATAAACAGCTACTCAAACTGTAAGTCTCTCAATATAAGATAAAATCATAGCCAACAGCAAGCACATGTGAGTCGCAGGACTAAATTATTGTTCAACAGTGTAATAATAAAACTTCAAAAACTTCACGTTAGGAGTGTATGCATATTATGATTGCATTCCGATAACTTGGACTATTACCCGCGTGGAATTTGTTTGCACACTCATAAGCGCTTTTTAAAAAATGTACAATGGCATCTGTTGAATTTTGGAAAGAACTAAAATTTTTTACTTGTTACTGTGAAGTGCGTGGAGTGAAGGTGTGAGATTGCGTTTATTAAGTGGATTTCACACACTCATAAGCACGTATTAAAGTGTACTGTTAAAATATGTTGAAATATAAAAAATAAATTTTTATTTGAATTA